>BSBM01000106.1:30047500-30060000 GCA_027924585.1 Larix kaempferi
TCTCCATCGCTACCACTCCCTGCATGTCTCCCACCAAAAATTTCTGTCCCTCCCTTCCTATCTCTTTATTTCGTTCTATCCCCATCTATCTCTCACTCCCTCTAAATCCATTTCTCCCCATTGTCCCTCTTCCTCCCTCACTCTATGTCTCCCCCCCCTTGTATTCTTTATTTCTCTCTCACATCCTCCTTGCCTCCATCCATTCCCCCTTGTCACTCAACTCTCACTTTTAACTTCTAACCCTATACCTCTTCAGAACCTATTCTACTCCTAATAGTGCTCTCAAGCTCCACTTCCCTTCACCCCCTATAGCCCATCATGTTCTCATTCCCCTCATCTCTCCCGAATCAAGCTTCCAACATCCTTCTAAGCCCTTGACCCTTCCCCACCCGTTCTCAAATATTAAACAAAAATTCCCTTGAGTCTTCCACACCCCCTCTTTCTCAAGTATTAAACATGTATTTTATGATTTACATAACCCGAGCCCGTTTTGGAACTATATAACGCGTACACGTTCTGTAGTTATATAATGCGTGCGCGTTATGTAGTTATATAACGCGAGCGCGTTATGTACATCTAAAAGCGCATCAATATTTTTGAATTTAAACAGAACGCGTTCGTGTTTTGTAGAGCCTAAACCAAGACAAGTCACTTGCTCGCATGTCAACAATAATCCTATGTGTATGCTTTGGAGATTGCTTCGGTAATTCCAAACCTGTGCTATGTTAATGAAAAACCAAAGCTAATTGTGTATTTCTTCCAGTTTCTGGAGAAGCCTGTGCTTAGCCACTCATTACATTATGCTACACACAGTCATTTTTGACGAAATCTTACACACAAATAGCATTTTTTTCTGCAGATTCCAAATATGTAACTTTTATTTTGAAATATTAATTTTTCCTATTTTCTTTCAATTTCTTTTCTATCCTACCTCCTTAACTCGTGAAACACACTGTTAGTGTTTCTTTCATAACTTTTTCAATTCTCGATCATTTAAAAAAAAAATTGTATGGTGCACAAGAGGAAACTAACCTCCACGTTCTATGAAAAACCCATTTCAAGATTTTTGCATTTAGACTTCAAAGGCTGCACCCACAAAAGAGGTACTATTTTCGAGGTTTGATCACTTAGACAATTATAAAAAAATTATAAAATTACTAATTTAATTTTCGAAAAATAATGGCGCACAAGTGCTATGTGTTCTCTACATGCATGCCGATTTTTGTAGCTTGATTCCATCATTTAGGCCCTCAAAGGCTGCACCCACAAAAACATATACCTTATCATTTGCCTGAAAAATAAAAAGTGTCTATTAGGAAAAATGAAACTTGACATAGCTATGCAAATTTTCAATACATAAAAGTTATATATTCGGAAACGTGATTCAATTTCCTACATTTCATCTTTTTTACTCAATGCAAGATATTTTGCGTAAGTAGCTCAAAAAATCCAAGTAAGTTGAGGGATGCCTAATTTTTCAGTTTTCTATTGCATTTAACGCGCCAAAAGTGACCCTCATTAGCTTGCACTGACCTGCCATTCAATCCCCTCTTAGGAGTGGGATCCCATGTAGTTTGAAATATTGAGTTGAAGTCGCATGCAGTTCCTCATATCATCGCGCATTGGCCATTCCTCAGGCTCCTAGCATGGAGTTTATGTTAAGCCCTTTTCTAACTCCTTAAAGAATCAAAAGATCACCGGGAAATATTACTTCCTTTCATGCTCGTTAAAGTATCTGAAAGGGAATCTATCCAGTGTAATTTCACCCCTTTTCCGAGCTCGATAGACTAATTACAAAAAATGAATACTCTAGTCTCATTGGATAGAAGAGTTCTCCACTGCACACTTTGATGCTTTTTCAGGATTTGGGGACTAATCTATGAAAAGAACCCCCTCGGAGTTTTCTTATTGCTTTCAAACTCTCTAAAATTGAAAGAGACCACGAGTGTTTACCGTCCTGGGCTTGTATAAATGCACACGATGGTATCTCCTCACCACTTCAAAGTATTCTTATCTCTTTTAGACTCCTTAAAGTTGAAAGCAACTACAAGCACTTACCGTCCTGGGCTCGAAAAAATCCACATGATGGTACCATATCGAACACACTTTTATCCCTTCTTCAATCTCCTCAAACCATGAAGAAGGCCCAAACGGTGCCTTTTGGTGCCACAACAAATCACGTACAACCCCATCTTATCAAAACATTTCTAAGTATGGTTTCCTTTGTTCAGAGTATTCAGCGATGAGTCACCCTTGGAGTGTCCTGATATCATTAATCAGTGCCACCTTCCCCAATAGAGTCTCTGTCGTTGCAGTCACAAGTTTCGGATCCCCTAAGATATGGTCCCCTCCCCCCGAGATCAATTTCATATGATTCCAGGTCAGCCCTGCTTTCATACTCTGAACAAAGGAAGTTGAGTCCCATCACTCCACAACCCTCATATCCCTCCACATTGTCTTAGTTTCAAGTCCAATACTATCACATCTTTGTCAGATACCTTGGCTCCCATGAAGGAAGCCTCATTGCCTTGGTAGTTTCAGGTATCGTCGACGTCAACACATATATTCTAGAGGATAGACCTAGAGGCCCCTGTATCTTGACCTCACCCCCATTGGTGGTGGGTTCCTACAGATCATCCCCGAGGAGCCCTTAGTTCCTCGTTTGTTGATTGTTTGTCACGTGCTCGACTCCAACTCCCTCATTGCACTGTTGAGATTCGTACCTATAGGGTATTGGTCCCTTCACTTATTGGTCAAAGAACCCGGATGTCCCCTGACTCTAGCACATTAGTGAGTCTATTTGGAACTCCCAGTTGTATGTTCCCATAGATATTCAAGTTGCAT
Source organism: Larix kaempferi (assembly GCA_027924585.1). NCBI lineage: Eukaryota > Viridiplantae > Streptophyta > Pinopsida > Pinales > Pinaceae > Larix > Larix kaempferi. Next base: position 30,050,345 of record BSBM01000106.1, read on the forward strand.
TGACGACATCGTTCGGAAGCCCTCCAGTGATATGCTTCCTAGAGTATCCAATTCATATGCAGTCCATGTACCTTTGAGATTCTAACTCTTAGTAAGTGAGTCCATATAGTTGTTGGAACCCTCCAGATCGAGTAGTGCATCAGTTGATATGGTACCACATTCAAGATGGATTCCATTGTTTCCAATTCCATCTCTTTAGATCAATCAAGGTTAGACCATGATCACGTTTAAGATTTGAGTCCCCTCTGTACCATTATGATGTACATAATAGTAATCTATCCATTTTTTAGGTCCCTAAACGAGCCTCTCTATTTGTATATCTTGAGACATTGATATGAGCATGGGAATTCCCGCCTCATTTTTTCTATTTGGCATTATATGTACCTTAACCATCATTGAGGAGATGTACTTCCAGTTACGTCCCTTGCAAATTGTGCGAAATGTGTGCTCCACCCTCCGACATAGATCCGGTTCTCCACCACCTTTCTACTCACCGCCACAAAACAGTCAATATCCTATGATGTCTTTTGGCCATACGATGAGCTCCTTCCCTCACACGTCAGGGGGAAATCTGTTAACACAAAAAACATGAACACCTAGCTCACTACTCTTTAGTTACATCATTCATACATCCATTTGCCCAAATTTAGGCCTCCACCAACCCAAAAATATTATCTACATGACCATATTGGCTAATTATGTATTTTTCCTGCACAAATAATTCCCAAAATGAAAAAAGAAAAAAGAAAAGAAAATGGGAAAATTCAAAAACCAAAGAAGAGTGGGAAAGTCATGAAACCTAACACCAATACCATGCTATTCCCGAAACTAAGGGCAAAGTTACCGCTAGTCAAAAAGTCTTATAAAAGAAGGGTGGAGGCCCCCATTTCACAAGAATCATATTCTCCTTATCAAAACTCTTCACATTTTTATCCAGAAACCCTAAGCTACCATCTTTATCTTAAAACCCTTGTTGAGAGTGGCACCTCGTGAGTTTCGAAGTGGAGAACCAGTGATAGTCAAAAACTAGGAGCACCTTCCATTGCATAGTTGCAAGGGCCCATTACTCTTTGAGGTAAATCGAAACCGAATGTAAATCCCATATTCTTTATATTAATAAAATAAATTTCATTCATCATTCCATGAAGCATGTGTAGAGTTGTATGAAATATTTACCGTGCATTTGTTACCATTTACATTTACTGGTTTACTGTCACTCTGTAGATTCACTAGTAGATATTTACATTTCAATATTTTTAGATGTTCACAGCCCATGATCCTTAGACCTTAGTTTATATTTTCATTTGAATAGTTTAGTCCTAGTTTACTAGCTTTTACTTGTTTTTACCTTACCTCTCTCACACACAGAGCTACGAGAATCATTCTCCTACATGCTCTCTACCTTGGCTTCCTTAAGCCAGTAGATCCCCCTTTTTCCTGTTGGAGTGCGAAAGCACCACCAACACTATCCTCTATTATATGGCTTTGTATTTTATCATATTATTTGCAAATTAGAAATTGTTAGTGTGATATCATATTTTATTGTTTTGTATTTTATCAGATTATTTGAAAATTAACCAGCATAGATTCATTTTAAAACGGGATCTACCAAGTTCTGAAAGGGATCAAATCTCTCGAGGTGCAAGCCCCTCCTTTTTAGAGCGTAAACATTAGGAATTGTTTTAATTTATCTACTTTATATATATATATATATATATATATATATCGTTGTAAATGTTTTAAATCTAATTTGAGTTGAAATTTTATTTTTAATAATATTTTACTATGTTTTTAAAAAGGACACATGTCAGCTCTAGGATGAACACAGAAGGAGTTACACATCCTCCTACTAGGTTGTAGAATGCACCTCTTTGGCATAAAAACTGTTAGTGTGATATCATATTTGACTCAACTATTAATAGAATTTGATCAAGTGAGCTATCAATTCACATCATATTAGCACTCTAATACTTACTATCATAGATCCATCTTAGCTCTAACTTTATCAATCACTGAGAGGGATCAAATCCCTTGCGATGCAAACCTTTCCTAAATTTTATGACTCTAAAGGGTGTTTGCACCTAAAGGGATTTGATCCCTCTTGATTCTTGACAGAGTGAGAGTTAATATGGATATATGTTGCTTCCAATTGCAACGACCACATCAAAACAATGTTGCTTAAAAACCAAAGTTACCACATCAAAAGCATTTTATCCAAAATTTAAAAAAATAAGAAGAAAATTTGCACATGCTAAAAATGGTTAATTGTAATAAAGTAATCATGTTCAGTGATGATACTTGTGAAACAATGCAATGAAATTTAATGATGAATTACTTATATATTACAGAGTGATCAATCTCAATTTGTCTTCTTATGCTTTTCTTAAAGGCACTCCTTCCCCTTTTTCCATGTTCTCATATTGATCATATGTGTAATGAGGCCGAATTCAAGCACCATTCAAGCCCCTACCTCGATATATTGTTGTAAATGTGACAATCTCTCTCTCTCTCTCTCTCTCTCTCTCTCTCTCTCTCTCTCTCTCCAATATTTATAGTTGCTTTCTCCATTGTTAATCCTTGTGACTTATGGATTGTCAAACTCGAAGCAAGTTTCAATGGAAATTTTCCTCATTTGCATCATTGTAACATTTTCTTCTATGAAATTTAATAATAAATTACATGTATATTTAACTAAATGATTACATACAAAATGTAACTTAAATCAATGCATATTAACAATAATACTAGATCATAATGCATTCGCAATGTACACATTTCAAATAAGAGGGATGTTAGATATAATGAAAATCTTCGTCTAATGACATAGATTTGCAGATATATATGTCCATCCATGTCCTTAGTGTAAGCAATGCATCTTAACAATACTAAAAAACAACATTCATTAAATCAAAGCAATACAACAAATTTCAATTACCAAATTTCAACATTATAATATTAAGTGCCAATATATAGTCAAATTAGGGTTTTGACTATTTAACTATGGCCATTCTATCTATGCTACTTAGGGTTTCGACCATTTAAGTATTGTGATTCTTCTATTTGCTAGCCTAACTATGGTAAATGAATCATATTAAGGTTTCAACTATTTAAATGTGTTTATTCTATCTACTCTACTAACTATGGCAATCAAATCAAGTTAGGGTTTTGACTATTTAACATAATGATATCATACAAAATGTAAATCAATGCATCTTAACAATACTTTTAAATTATATTGCATTTCAAATTAGAGAGATAATAAACCATAATGCAAATCTCCATTTAATAATATAGATAAAAAAGCAATTATTTATAACAATACTTAAAAAAAAACAATTTATTTATACTCAAAAGAACTTTATTTAACATCGTGAGAGACTTGGTTTTGCTTTCCATAACCGAAACTAAAAATGATCCTAAATGTAAACATAATTAAACTAATAATATGATTAATTAATATTAATTCTAAGATCAACTACTTCAAAATTAATATTACGTAGAAATTAAATTTTGTATATATTATTGACTTTTTATTTTTCATTATTATAAAATTTTGTATATAAAAATTCATATAATTTTTAATGATTTTTGCATTTCAAGTTTTAAAACAATAAAACAATTTATTTTATTTATAATTAATAAAATAATATGCATTATTTTTATTATTTCTCCATATAAATAAGAATATTTTTAATTTATTTTAAAAACTCTACATTAAGTTAGTTATTTTGTTTTTGCTCCATCTTATTTGTTTCTCAAAGGAAATTTGAATTAGGATAGCAAAACTTATTCTTAATATTTGAATGGATATATGCTCCCTCCTTGCAAGTTTTTTAAGGACCAGGATGAATAAGGAAAAAGTATTAAAGCAAATGTCAACTTTTAGTATTGAAAGTTAGGTTATTTTGTTATTTCTCCATCTTATTTGTTTCTCAATGGCAGTTTGAAATAGGATAGTAATACTTGATTTGTTTCAAGTTTCTCAAGGACTAGCATGAATCAGAAAGAAGTATTAAAACAAATGCCAAACACTTCCATTCATCGTAGCAATTCCATTGCCTTTTTCAAGAATTCATTTTACCAAGCTTGATGGTTTTATTTTCTCTCCCTTTCACCAAAATTTTACTTAAGGTCAATCACACCTATCATGAAGGCTTTATGAGTTCATCACATTTCTTCCTATTTTGGGTATTTCAGTTTTAAATCATTGTTAATGAATCATCCGAATGCTTAATTGGACAAGATTGCTTGTAAGTGCTCATTACTAACCGCATCCATTGCTTGAGTCAATAATTGTCACTGCACAACCTTTAATAAGTGTTACCTTCCTTAACACGATGAGATAATGGAGTGGCTGCCGAGGATTTCCATATTTGTTTTAATATTCATGATTGTTGGCTGAGATTGATTTATGACTTATTTTTTACATATTTAAATGGTGGAGGATATTCTGGTAGGCTTTTTATAAGAGATCTAGCATTTATTATATTCATAGGTGTTTATATCTTAGAATTTGGGGTGGACTACCATCTTTGCTTTTCATAGATTGAAAGAGTATGGGACAAGTATACTCTCTAGATTGATTTTATGGTAGTCTTTCGAAATTTTAAATAAAAAATTATATATATTATATATAATAACTGGTAGCTAATGCATGGATAACTCATAACTCATGCATGGATAATAGGTAGTGATAGAAAACCCATTTAACAAGTTTAACTTGTGATCTATGAGTGTTCACCCGCCACAAGTTAAGTGGTTGTGCTAGTTTAGATGTTAATGTGATTTTGGTTGTTTATCACTAGTACAACTACTTAACTTGTGGCTTTTGAATACCGATAGGTTAGGTCACAAGTTTAGTGCCATGAACAAGTTATGTGTTACTTGGTCTCCATGCTTAGTTGTAATCACCTAGGGTTGTGTGTCACTACCTTTTATCCATGCATGAGTTAAGATTTAAGCTACCAATTATTTTTTAATTTCTTTTCCCATTCTCCTTCCATCTAAGAAAATCATAGATGATAGTCCACCCCAAATTCTAAGACATATAAACACCTATCCATGTAATGGTTTGATCATATTTAACTTCAAAGCTAGAATTGATACAATACTAAACCTATTGCCTGCTCACATATCTGTAAATAGTTGGCAAAGTTTTATTTTTGTAATTACACGGGCGTTGATCCATCTTATTGCTGATCCAATGCAGAAATCACTCACCTTTTGAGATTGGGTAGATATCTAAATATTGCTCATCTAAATTTGCAAATATGTGGAATTTGAAAATGTTAAAGTATTGAATTCAATCGAATTTGAATTTAAAATTGAAATGGAAATAAAATTTGAAAATGAAATGAATATTTATATAAATGTAGTTTAAATAAATTTGGATTCTTAGACATATACTTTAGTTTTATATATATATATAATTTAAAAAATTTGAAAGAACAAAATTCAATTAAATTGATCAAAGTTAGTAGTTAATGAAAATAATTTATTACATTTTTACCAAATTTTACTAAAATATATCTTACGACATGTAAAATCAAAATAGAATTATATAATATGAGATAAAGAAATTAGAGGAAGTTATGCTTACTGTAAGCTTCCTCTTGGCCCATTGTGAATGTCGATTTTCACATACTGAAAATATAATATTTGAGAAGGTTTGAAAGAGCAAAATTCAACGAAATTGATCAAAATTCGTAGTTAAAGAAAATAATCTATTACATTTTTATCAAATTTTACTAATATAGATCTTATGATATATATGTAAAATCAAAACAGATTTACATAACATGAGATAAAGAAATTAGAGGAAGTTATGCTTACTGTAAGCTTCCTCTTGGCCCATTGTTGATCTTGATTTTCATGGCACAGTGTGGAGGGTTGACTTTCCTGTTTGTCTACCTCCATATCTTTTGGTATCTAGTGGATGGTTTTTTTTGTTTGAACAGAAGCCATACACAATCTAGGATTAAATGCTGCTGAATGAGATTCTTTGCTAAGGTTGCGTGAAAGTTTCTGATTCAAACTGCAAGTTTAACAAGATTCCGACTTAAGCATTTCTCGGTAAAATGGTACTGAATGAACCATTTGAGTACTGGTAATCAAGCTCCTGAATCTATGGACGTTCTAATCGGTAAAGTGAGTTTTATAGTCAAATTCACAAAATATCATTTGACTCACCATTAAGCTCCAACGGTAGGTTTCATAGATAAATACTTGTCATTAAACATTGAAAACTTATCCAAATGCTGTTGGAGTATGGTATAATGACTGCATCTCTGATAATATATTGTGTACTATTAGCTACACTTGAATCATATAACTATGTGCTTGGTTTGTAAAGTTTATCAACATCCTATGACCCAAACATTATGATAAAGTTTACCATCAACATTATGATAGCAAACCTTACAAATACTAACAATAAATAAAAAATAACCAATATCTTACACTCAAATGTAACAGCCAACATTATAATAGCAAACCTTACATATACCAACAATAAATAAAAAATAACCAATATACTACACATTTGTTTTTACAATATGAATGAAAGAGCAGATAAAAGATAAATTCATATAGCCATCATCTTCCTCTGCTATAGCTAGCAGCGATGACCACAACAGTGGAGCAGGACCGAGTTTTAAGCCCTTTATGCACTTACAGAAAGTTTTTCTAGAATCTATACAATCAAGATTGTCCAATACCAATAAGGTTCAAAACCGGCCTGGATAGGGTTTCTCATTGGCCAGTTGTGACAAGGCTTGAAGGGTAGGGGATCTCTGGGATAGAGACTCTCCCCTGGGATAAAGAGTCCCGAGCTTCTGAGTCACAAGTTTCAGGTATATCTAACTTGAAGGCTGTTAAATATACCCTTAAAAAATTGCTTACTATTCCCATAGTTAAAAAAAAAAAAAACTATCAAATACCAATACAAAGAAGATTTTCTTCAGCTCTTCTGTCATTCTGTATCGTACTCAACTTCCTGACTGTTTGATCTAACATAATTATGTTTCAACTAAATGGCACAGCATATATTAACATATTTACAGTGCCCTAATTTATCTTGTGAACAAACAATAACTTATCTGGTCAAACCATATAAACCTTGGGTTGGGATCGCTGTGAACCAACCCTAACACATATTCGAAACTCTCCAAATCGCAAGGAATGGCGAGGACCCCAATCTGATCCATTCCAAACTCCTTGCTAGATTTATCCAGCAGAGCTTGTATAAGGGGATGATTAAAATAAGAGATGCCCACAAAATATCGTTTTTTCTCCTTCCCTACATCCACAGGGAAGCATCCTTTTGGAGTGACAAAACATTCGTCAGAATGAGAATGAACCCGAATAGGTTGAACGAATGTTTCAGCCAGGCAAAGCTGGGATCTCAGCGAGACACAGCTGATATTAAACTTAAGATCGTTTAAGAATAACTTGGATACTATTCTCAAAATACCAGACATTTTCATTAGGATGGAGTTGCACTAATGTGGAATGTGTAATCCCAGAATTATGAACAAATTAAATGAGATTTTTTTTATATGAGTAGTGGTTTATAAGAGATAGACTTCTACTCATATCAAATATCTTTGAATCTTGGACAATTAACCTGTTTCCTTAAATCTTAGTAAAAAGATGACCAACTCTTAACTAATCAAAAAGTAATCTATTATTTCTTACTCCATCAACTCAAACCTACTTCATTGATAAATTTCCAATGACAGATATTATTTTATTATAGTCAATAGACGACCTAAGGTAATCAGTGAAGTACCATCCATTTTACATGTATTTTGAGATATATTCTACGTCTCATAGAATTTCATGTATTTTGAGATATATTCCATTTCTCATAGAATTTCATGGCAACTGCAACTGCGATTAGGGTTCTGTGTTCTGTGATAAAAGTTTGATTCTTTGGAATCAGGAAGTAGGTAATGAAAGTCATCGCCTCCTTTCGGTGAAGAACGCACGAGCTCGTACGCCTTGACGTGCTTCCATGATCAGTGCCGGCGGATTCTTTGCACAGATTTTCAAACGATTAATCCATTAATTGGATTGAATTCAAAGACTCCACAAGTCACTTTTCTAGAATGCCATGATATCACTTTTCTGGAATGCCATAATATACCACGTTGATAATGAGACATTGTTATGAATTTATTGATAAAACTCATAATGTATAAATATGATACTCACCGGTACAAGTGGAATAACTGGAGGAAAGAACAAAGAAACTTCTATTTACGAAGACCATGAGCCATATATGAGAATTTAATTGGATCAAGATATAAAATTAATTAAAATAATTTATGTCTATTTATAAGTTATTAAAAATTAAAAAATAATTAAAATTATTATTGATTGACTTCAAATCCAAACCTATTAATGATTCAAAGAAATTTAATTTCTTAAATTTTTTTTCTATTATAAAAAGTATATAAACTTAATAATAAATTCTATTAAAACATTGAAAACCTTCACACATATGCTACAAATTGGACTTACATCCAATTATATTAAAACATTGAAAACCTTACAATTGGGCCATCGAAAACCTTCAAACATTTGCTACAATTTGGCCGGATAAAGATTAATGAACACTATTTTTTTCCACTTATATGGGAATTTTTTAAATAAAACTTCATGGCTATGATCCATTTTAGGTTTTTCTTCAATGATAAATTTAAAGATGGTTTAAACTTTTGAAGATGCAGTATAACAATGATAATTTAGAGATGGTTTAAACTTTTGAAGATGTAGTATAACAATGATTAAGTAATTTTTCTTTTAGCTTACTAACTATATTAATTATTTTATTAAAAATGAAGGAGTTTAGGTTAAGTAATTTTATGTCTATTTTTATTAGAATGTTTTGGTATCAGGTTCTAGTAGATGTAGTTGTATTTTACAATGATTTTGATATACTCTTTGTATAATTTTTTATGGACTATCTTGATGGTGATGTATCTCGAGGTTGAGGGGATATTCGGTCATGAACTATTTGGATATACCTTTTTATGAAGGTGGGAATCTTTGTACTATTTGATTTAAAGAAATAGCAATAGTACGTTTTTTTTCGGTTGAAAAAAAAAGTAATTTTATGTGATTATAAGTTATATTAAATGAATATAATTAGTATAGATTTATTTTGAATTTGGATCTATTAAATATGGATAAAATAATTGTTTTTAGATATAAAAAAAATTAAGATAATATTGTTTTATTATTTTTAGTTTTTTTTTACAATTTAATTGAATAAATTATTTATTAATTTTTGTTATTAACTATCTCACAACATATCCTCGTATTGAACTTTTTATAAATTATTAATAAATCTTGTGTAGGGTACCCGCACGAAGCTGGTACCCAAAATAACCGCAACAAGGGCACGTGAGCGGAAATAAAAAGGACGCGCACGTACCTCCAAAGGGGCGCACGCGTCCCTGCTTCGGCAATGCCGAACGTCCACGTGGTTCAACCCACGTGGACAAAAGGGGCGTGCACGCGCCCTTGACGCGTACGCACATATTGGCACGTGCGTGCCTCTGTTTTTTTATAAAAAAAAATAGAGCTCACGGGTTTTGTCATTTTGACAGACCCATGAGCTAAATTACCAACCCACGAGCGCACCTTCAACC
>BSBM01000106.1:33687500-33702500 GCA_027924585.1 Larix kaempferi
GATGATGAAGATGGTGATGATGATGGTGATGGTGATGATGAAGAAGATAGTTTAGTGCTAGGGTTTGGGTGAGGGTTAGGGTTAGAGTTATAGAAGGAATTTGAATTGGGGTTAGAGTTAGAGTTAATGATGATGATGAAGATGGTGGCGATGATGAAGACATCGATGATGATGATGATGGTGATGGTGATGGTGATGGTGATGGTGAAGAAGATGTGATGATGGGATGTTGATAAGGAACCTAGAGATGACAATGATGATGAAGATGTTCATGATGATGATGATGGTGATGGTGATGATTATGAAGAGGTTGATGATGATGGTGATGGTGATGGTGATGGTGATGGTGATGGTGATGATGAAGAAGATGGTTTAGTGCTAGGGTTTGGTTGAGGGTTAGGGTTAGATTTATAGAAGGAAATTGAATTAGGTCATTTATCTAATGTACATTTTATATTAATGGTATGGCTTGGTGTAAGGTGGTGCTCTCAAATAGCTATTTAATTATGAAATATTTAACAAGACATGAATTAAATTAAAGATAAGTGTATTGTTGAATATAGTGATCATTGAGCATGGGGAACCAAGTTTAAGAGTTTTTCTTTTTTTTCTTTAACTTGTATGTAGAGCTCTAGGCATTCATCTAAAATTTTCCCAATCTATCTATCCAAGTGTCATTATCCAAGATATATCTACATATTCATACACATAAATGGAAAGTGAGAAAGGGGAGAATGTAAATTTAGAGCCATCAATAATTATCCTTTTATTAATCCCTAACAAATATTTATTTTTACAATGTATACCTCCAGTCAACTCTTTATCCTAGTTGACTAGTTGACACTACTAATTTTTTAGCATTAATTCAACATACTCTAGGATCTTTACTGAGATAATAACATGTACATCATATCAAGTATAACAATGCATATCAATCACACCAAGAAATCACATGAGACAATAGACACAGAGTTTCACTAGGGAAAACCATAAAGGTGAAAAACCCCACAACTTCCTTAGAAGTAGAGCACATCGCTCTACCTGTCCGGATTTTAAAGGATCTTTTCTATGTGAAATTTCGCAAAACCTACTCAGAGCATCCCAAGATGTTACGAGCACACCGCTCTACCTATGTGGATCTCGATAGAGCATCCCAGGATGTTACGAGCACACTGCTCTACCTGTCCGGATTTTAAAGGATATTTTCTATGTGAAACCGTAGGCAAACCTACTCAGAGCATCCCAGGATGTTATGAGCACACCGCTCTAACTGTCTGGATCTTGATAGATCATCCCAGGATGTTACGAGCACACCGCTCTACCTATCCGGATTTTAAAGGGTCTTTTTTATGCTACCTGTAGAAAAACCTACTCAGAGCATCCCAGGATGTTACGAGCATACCGCTCTACCTGTCTGGATCTCGATAGAGCATCTCAGGATGTTACAAGAACACCACTCTACCTATTCAGATTTTAAAGGATCTTTTCTATGCTACTTGCACAACCTGTGCACGGCCGCAGAGTATCAACCCGATACTCACCATACATCATCCTAATTTACATCATCACATGATCATCCTGATCATCATCATAGCATCAACCTGATGCATATCATCTAGAGAAACATATTGAAGCTCGTCATCTGTGATCATCCTGATCACCATCATAGCATCAACCTGATGCATATCATCTGGAGCAACATCTTGAAGCTCATCATCTGTGATCATCCTGATCAATCAATATATCCATCTGATGCATACAAAGTATCTACCTAATACATATCATCATACATGATCTACCTAATATACATACATAAGTACATGATCTACCTGATGATACAATGCATCCAACTGATACATATACAAAAATACATGATCCACCTGATCATACAATGTATCCACCTGGTACATAAATACATGATCCACCTGATCATACAATGTATCCACCTGGTACATAAATACATGATCCACCTGATCATATCAAGCATCCAACATGATGCGTATACAAATATATCAAGCATCCAACATGATGCATATACAAATACATGATCAAACTGATCAAAGCATCCAACTGATGCATATACAGAGCAGTAACTGGAGCATCATCCTGATGCTCATCATCCAACGCTTACATCCACAGTCATGGGAAGGATCCTCCTCTCACCATGCTTGGAATGGTTCCTGCAAATGTGTCCATCACTTCTTCCTCGAAGTGTCGTCAATCTGAAGAACACCAAGCCTCTCTCTGAAGTACTCGAACTTCACTCTGGCTAGTGGTTTCGTCAACACATCTGCAACCTGCTCATCCGTCGCAACATACAGGAGCTTCAATGCTCCTCTCTGCACCATATCCCTGATATAGTGATATTTTATCTCAATGTGCTTCGACCTGTCGTGGAACACTAGGTTCTTAGACAATTTCACACAACTCTGGTTGTCACAAAAGATACCAGTAGCCTCCAACGAGAGATCAAATAACTCAGATAGTAGCTTCCAGAGCCATACTGCCTCACAACTAGCCGAACATGCTGCAACATACTCTGCCTCGACTGTACTTAGTGCTACGCAGGATTTCTTCCTACTAAAACAAGAAATCGCACCTAATCCCATGTTGAAGCAACACCCAGATGTGCTCTTCCTATCTGGAGCACTGCCTACCCAATCTGAATCAACATAACTCTGCAGGTTAAACTTTTGATTTGCGTCATACTTGAGCCCATAATCAATTGTGCCCTTCAGGTACCTCAGAATATGCTTTACAACAACCAGGTGAACACCTCTGGGATTCGTTAGGAACTGGCTCAATGTGTTCACTGCAAAGCAAATATCTGGTCTATTGTTTGTCAGGTACATCAAGGAACCAATCATCTGAAGATACACAGTGACATCAACCGGATCAAATGAAGCATCACACAGAAGCTTCAGGTTCAATGCCATAGGTGTGGCCATGGCCTTGCAGTCCATCATCCCGAACCTCTTCAGGATCTCTACTGCATACTTCCCTTGCCCAAGGAAGATTCCATCTGCACTCTGCCACACCTCCATGCCTAGGAAATAGTGCATCATCCCAAAGTCCTTCATATCAAACTCGGAAGCAAGCTTCCTCTTGGTATCGGCAATCAATCCATCCTCACCTGTTACAAACAGGTCATCCACATACAAAAATGGTATCACAGGATTTCCTTCCTCAACCTTGTAGTAAAGGTTGGAATCTGCTTTACTCTTAGTAAAGCCCAAACTAGATAGAAAGTTGTCTATCCTACCATACCACATCCTAGGAGCTTGCTTCAAGCCATACAAGGCTTTCTTCAACTTACATACATATGACTCCCTGTCATGTGTCTCAAAACCAAGTGGCTGCTCCACATACACTTCCTCCTCGACTACACCATTCAAGAAAGTTGTCTTAAGCTGTCTTGACATCCATCTGGTGTATCTTCCATTTCATCACTGCAGCCAGAGCAAGTACTGATCTAATGGAAGTGTATCTGGCCATAGGAGCAAAAGTCTCTTCATAATCAATCCCTTCTTTATGGGAGAAGCCACAAGCTACAAATATTGCTTTGTATTTCTCTATGTTGCCATCTGTGGCATGCTTGATCTTATAGATCCATTTGGAAGTCACAACTGACTTCCCTTCAGGTCTTGGGACCACATCCCAAACATCATTCTTCATGATCGACTGATACTCCTCAATCATGGCATTCTTCTCGAATCCCGGGAACTTCAATATCTTCAATATGTTTAATAGATATCTTTGTTGCTGAACAAATGTTGTATTCCTTCTTTTGTAGGTGATGGTATACGATCTTTCCTATAAAACAAGTTAAATTGCATGATTAGAAACATCTCATAGTTTTCAGAACAAATTCTTACACATAAATAAATATGTCATACAGTCATGCAATTATCTTAGTCAATGCTTCAATACAACATTTATCCATATCCCGTAACTTTCTAGATGCCTTCCAATCTCTACCAGAACATTTTTAAGAGTGTGCACAACTCCCAACATGTCAGCAAAGAGGTTTCATTCTAGATAAGTAGCAATGGAATGTTGTACAGTGCCATAGGACACTTACCCATCACATGCATATTAGTAGTATACTGTTCATTAATGCAATTATTCTAATATACATAATACACACCCTAAGTCTAGGAACATATACATCATTGAATAACATTATTTAAACAAACAGAATATATAAGAAGTGACAATTCAAATACTTATCTTTGTTTGTTTGTTGGGTGGACTCCCTTTGAATCTTTGCTTCCTTGCTGGAGCCGTTGGAGTCCTATTCTGAAGTAACTTCTTCTACTCCTTTCTATTGTGAATTGTAAGGAGTGGTGAACTCCCTCTTAATCCTTGAATCACTGCATAGCTTCTTGAAATCACCTGAAGTGAATTCTCCGCCATTGTTAGATCTAAATGTCTTGATCTTCTTATCAGTTTGATTTTTCATCAAGGCTTTGAATTCCTTGAACCACTCAGAGAACTGGATGACATCGGATCGCATACATTAGAGTGGATAATCTCCAAGATTCCTTTTGCTTTTCTTTCACTGCTTGGAAATGCCTTCTTAATGTTCTTTCCTTTTGTACATCCTTTGCAAACACCTTCATGCTTTGTCTTGATTTCAGGAAGACCCTCTACAGCTTTGCTTGCAATTGGTAGTGCCTATAGTGCACATGTGCAAGCCTTCTATGTCAAAGTTCACTTTGCTCCATGGATTCATGTACCATGGCATGTTTAGGTTGTCCCTTCAGTTTGTACAATCCTCCCTCTTGCTTCCCTTGGTGTGTGCTATGAGAGCTTGATCTTGATTCCCCATATTTTCTTCTCGGGCCACAAGCCTTGCTTCTTCTTGTGAGCATTCCTCCCAAAGTCTACTGAATGAGATCAACTTCCTCCTTGCACAGATTCCTTGTATGAAGGAGTCCCATGACCTAGGTAGGCCATTCAATGTGGTCATGACAACTTCACCATTGTCCACTACTTCATCCACAACTTCAAGTTGTTCCTTGATCTGAGACACTTTAGAGAAATAATATTGAATGGTCTCTCCATTCTGAAGCTTTACCCCTTTCAATTGATTCCGTGGAGTCATCTTCGGATTTATGTTCTTTCCTTCAAACAGCTTGGTCAAAGAGTCAAACATTGCCTTGGGTGTCTTTAGAGATGACACATGTGGAATGAGATGGTCCTTGATAGAATCAACAATGATCCTCTTTGCCTTGACCAAGTTCTTCTTGTGAAGAGCCTTAGCCTCTTCTTCCTCTAGGACAGGGACCTCTTCACTTATATAAGTGTCCAACTCATTTTTTTCCAGGATTAACCCAATCCTATACTTCCATGCTCAGAATTTATCAGCCCCTTCAAGATTTTCCTCAAGCTTGGTGTGGTGAGACAAAATTAAAGAGTACTTCAAATGAAAATAGAAAATATTTAGGTCTTACCACTTGATTTGCTGAAAACTAGATCTGGTTTCGAATTAGGGTTTGTCAGAGAAACCCTAAAAATTAAAAATGTGAATTTCAACTTTCTAAAAGGATAGAAAAATGCGCCTTGATGAGCTGATCAGCCTGGTATATTCAGAATTTGAGATCTACAAAGTTTCACCCTTCAGAAATGCCTTTTAGTCTTCTCGGATTCACTAGGGAGGACCCTGAATTAAGGTTTGAGTTTCCCGGAGCTTCACCCAACCAAAAATCTCGATCCAAAGCTCTAAAGTTCGATTTTTTCAAGGAGCTGCCAGCTATGTCTTTAGATTTCAGAAATTCCTATTTTTGTGGAAACCCTAATTTTTAGGGCCAAAATTGAAAGTGCTCAGAATTGAATTTTGATTGGACAGAGAGATTCTCCTTGATGAGTAGAGTCAATCTACCTTGCCGCCTTTCCAAAAACTGTGGAGGGAAACCCAATAAACAAGAAACCCTAGTTTCCGCCATTGCACAATGTTTTCTTCTCAGGGAAGCTCTGATAACCATGTTAATTTTTTAGCATTAATTCAACATACTCTAGGATCTTTACAAAGATAATAACATGTACAACACACATCAAGTATAACAATGCATATCAATCACACCAAGCAATCACATGAGACAACAGACACACAGAGTTTCACTGGGGAAAACCATAAATGTGAAAACCCCACAACTTCCTCAAAGATAGAGAGAGCAATGATACAACCAAAGTACAAGAGATAGTCTTCTCCTAGCAGCTGATCCTCCTCCTCACATGTGCGCCACTTTCCGAGTGATGGAAGTGTGAGTAAGTGAATGATCAAATAGATATCTCTCAATCTCTATTTATACATGTCCTGTCCTACCCAATAAACCAATGGGGCTGACTTGTCTAACTTAGCCTAATAACCCATGGTCAACTTAATCAGGGCCGACCCCACACATGGTGGTCTAATAACCCATCGGTAAGTTACGACACTTGCGACACTTGTCAATACAAATGACGACACTTCCGTATAGAGGAATAATATCTCTATAGGAGTACAATATACATAGATGAAATACATGGGTGAAATACATTCTGAAGTTACATATACATCAACAGACACAAGGGATGGGTCTCTAGACCTCGAGCATGGTGATTAAAAAATATAAAGGTTATTAGGACCTAAATGAATATCGGCATGCTCATGAGCCATGAACAAGTCCTTGAATCACTACACAAGCTCTCTAGATGGGATACATGGCCTTTGTTTTGGATATGGATTCCATTTGGAGATTTTGTGCAGTAAGGATGGGTATTTAGGTATTGAAAATGATAAGGTGAGGACATATGAGGCCTCAAATAGAATATAAATGTTTTAAGGATATTATCCATCAATATTCCCTCAACCCCCAGACATGCCCTTTAAAAGAATTTTTTATCTTTGAGTGTGATATGGGTGCCAACATGAGGTTTTGACTACTAAGGATGGATCTTGGCGTCTTGACCATGGTTGAGGTGATGACAATGAGGTTCATATGACTCCAATGAATCTTCCATGGATCATGGGGTAAAATGATGTCTTGAACCATTGAGTTGACTATGTTCAATATGTGTCTTAACCTCAAAAAATCCAAGATACTTAAATTACAAATAGTGATTATCAATATTACCAAAACATTGAAGACACTATCAAAACTAAGGGTCTATGCTAACTTGTGCAAGTAGTAGTTCAACACATTAACCATGATTTCATTAAAGGAACATACTAACACACAAAGAACGATCCATATGTAACTACATTAACAATTCTCTTTTATTGCTCAATCCAATTGCACCTATGCAGACCCCTCATGTTTGAATTAATTCAAGTGATATGGTTAACCCTTCCATCCAAGCACACATATGAACTTCTCATATATCTAGGTTAATTTGATATAATATGTGATGCAATGATTGTTAGAACTGACTATTATAACCATTACAAGGTTAAGTATGGAAGAAGTCATCGTCTTCTATTTATTTTTTTGTAGCCGTAAAGTCACAACACTTTGTAATCAAGATATCACTCCTTAGTTTGCTTGGTTAGGTATGTTGTTGCTAAAGGAAAAGATGCAAGACCCATTCAAATACAAGGGACTCATATTGAGGTCACTTGGTGTCTAGAAATAACATCTATATGTATGTGAAAATTGTTCCATAACATTGTTATCGAAGACAAAATCATGTATGCAAAAATGTAATCAAAGGAAAAGTCATATAGACAAGTGCAGATCCATCTATTAATATGCAAACATTATCCAATCATGTACACTTTTTGGAAAAATGGAACATCGTTCCCAACGTCTATATAATGGAAACTCGTTCCCTGTACAAAATATGGCAACTCGTGCCCTATACAAAATATGGCCCATGGTGCCCTATACAAAATATGGCAACTCGTGCCGAAAATGCCACATCGTGGCTAGTGTACATAGGAGGGTATCTCAATCCTCCTACCCACCCTCGGAGCTCCTAGGGGCATCTCCAAAATCGATCTTCCTCTTCTTCGTGCTAGAGGAAGCTGGGTCCTTCAAGCGTCTTGGAGCACATCCCCCTGAGCCGTGAAACGCCAACAATAATATGTCAACTTTTCCTGGAAATTATACAAGTATAAAACATAATTTAAAAGTAAAAATAGTTTTCAAATCTTAGATAACTCACCTCATGCGAGATTGTAAGTCATGAGGGGGTCTCCCTCCTCCGTGCTCCTAGTCTCTTAGCAATGCCACCCTGCAACATTTAGAATAATCAGATAAATGATGAAATTTGATGCATATAGTAATTTTTCATTAAAATAGAACGAGATTTTCATAAACTAGTCAATCTCACCGTGAACACAACTGGCTGGTATTCAGGGCTGGCGGATGGAGCAGTCGGCTAGACAACCTGCTTCGATGCTAGGGTGGACAGTATAGGGGAGGATGTAGCCACATCGATGGTGGCTACATCACTGGGGGCACAATGGAAGAAGGGGGGGTGGCAGAAGGAGGCATGGACTGGGGTGGGCGAAGTGGACGTGCATGTCTAGGGCTATAAACCCCAACTGGCTGTATGATGGGTCGGGGCACCCTGGAAGGGGAAGCGAGTGTGGTGGGGGAATGTGGGGGGGGCTAGGTATGTGTTGCGGTGGAGGGATGGGTGACTGTGTATGGGTGGTGTGTCGTCTTCGGATGGGGGAGGGTGGGAACATCGGAAACTGATACGGAGGTGGAGATGGATATGAAAAGTAAGGGGGAGCTAGATAGAACTGTGGTGCTATATAGGAGGGGGGGCTGGATGGAAGGGGGTGGGGAATGGGGCATGTATTCCAGGGGATACAACTGGCATATAAGGTGGTCTAAAGTCCGGGGAGGGAGGAATAACGACGCTGCCAAGCTGAGGTGCTTGCATATGCATACACATTTATAACCTCATAGTTTAATATAGAAAAATACAAATATACACAGACAAGTCATCATATTTGAAAATAAATTTATGCTTTAATACACATGATACCTACGCATGTGGAGATCTGTTGATCCCTGGTGGTGATGGCTGGTCGCTGGAGCCTACAGACACCTGTGCGAACACTACAATTTTTAGACTGAATTTATAAAAACAATATTAACAATATTAAACACAATGCAAATGAGAATGACAACGATGGTACTTAAAAAACATGACTGCAATTAATTTATATTCAAGTTAGATGATAGTGATTTTATGGGCTTTGTATATTATATAACGTTTTTATTGTATTGGTGCAGTCCATTTGTTCAAGACTTGGTAAAGAACGTGGTTGTGGGGATCGTGTCCCTTGACCCACAATGGATTGGGCCCATGATAGGAACAAATGACACATTGTGTGGTCATTCATTGAAGATAATGTTGCAAAGAAGGTTGAAAATTTATGCTTGAAGTGTTTGATGGCCAAAGTTGTCATTGATATTCAATATTCTGAAAGGATAGAAGGTGGCATGGTATGAAATTAAAATTAAATAAGGTGACATGGCATGGAAGGTGACATGTTGAGATTTTCCTTTTCTAGAGTCATCCCCATGAGTAGGTGAGATTTTCCTTTAGCCCTAGAGAGATGTGCAGTGCCTCATAAGCGAATGGAATTCATGTCCATTTACAAATTTGAATTGGAAACCTATGTAATGTGTTTGGGTTCTTGATGAAGCGTTCCTAGGTTTTGTTGTCTTATTATAGATTTGTAGTTTCCTACAAGCTTGATTCACCCAGTGGAAAAGTATTTGCATCCCTAGAGTGAGGATCTTGAGTCCCTTTATTTCCATAACATTTACATCATCAAATAAAATGGCATCTCATTGTTTCAATTTGCAAAGAGGTGCTAAATAGCAATTAATTTAGTGCGCATGTTATTTAATACACTTTAGAGTGTTGATCGTTAGAAAAAGGAAGAAAGGGAAATCTTTTCATGATTAACTTAATTACAAGCTTGAATGTGCCATGTTCTTTTGCATTGAATGGGTAATTATGTGTTCTTGATTGAATAGCTATGTTGTCAGAATGATATCACTTGATTGAAATCATAGAAATCTTGAGTGAAATGAGTTAAATGAGTATTCTTGATGCCAAATGTTTTACCAAGTTGTATTCGAATCAAGATAATAGCAAGGCCCCATAGACCATATTTGTAAGATTATCGCTCATCCTTATGGGCCTTACATCATTTTCAAAAACTTTAGTGACAATACATGTGATAAGTTGTTTTACGTTGTTTATATTTCTTTCCTAGTAGCATGTTCTAGGAGTAGTAGTATGATTACTTTCAGTCTCAAATATTAGAATAAATTGGAAATCCTGTGATAATAAACTAGGGTAATAAGGACATGAGAAACATCAGGTTCTTGAATTTCTAGAAGCTTGGCCACTATGATTCTCTTTTTCCCGAGGGTTTTGCACAATGTAGTGAAAATTCATAGCAATAAATAGTTTTCCTATTGGTCTCGGTGGATGCAAAAGTGACAAGTACAACATATTAGTGAACTCAATTGGTGCAACAAAGTTAGTAGAAGCATAGAAGTGATTTGACCACCTTTACCATTAAAAGAACCTATTAGTAAAATACGGGGGAAAGTGATAATTACCATGGTAATATATTCTCAAAGTTTAAGCTTGAAGAACACATGGCATAAGGACATGGCAGCAAAGGTTGATTTGGTGGACAAAGTGATGGGCATTGGAGCCATTGGCACACCTATTGAGCCAAGAGTCAAATGACCCATACCGTGGTCATTTGAAGATGATTTGGACAAATGGCAAAGAATCAATAACACACATGGCATTGGTCAAGCACAGGAAGATAAAGCAAGCATTGGATGGTAGTTTGAGGATGAAGGACACTGCGGGCATCACCAAAATCCCAGCTGCGGGCTCATCATTGGTCAAGTAAGAATGACAGATTTTGGAAATTTCTCTCCCATTTCTATAATCATTAGAGGTCTAGGATTCCTAAAGTGAACATGAACAGATGTTTCTAGTTTTCTTAGGTTTTCATGTTTTATAAGGTTTCATTTTTGTTTGGTCGGATTATATGAATTTATAGCTCTCAAATAATTTAGACAATATGATAAACGCTATTGTAAAATACGATGATAATATGATAATTACTCAATGCTAATTAATTTGTAATTACTGAACACAAAATACTGGTAATAGTATCTAATTATTCAAAGTAAAGAAGTTACCTGTGTGTATGGTGCCGCAATATCCTCTGTTGCTGCCATGGCTCGGTTGAGGTCAAAGGAACAGATGTCCTCCCACCTGGAGGATGGAGACTGGGCCCTGAATAACTATACATTAAAACAAATAAAGTCAACAATGTGTAATTCAAAGTTAAATATATTAAACAATACGATATCAAATAAAATACAACAAATACTTGAACATTAAATAAAACAATAGAAAACCTGATCCATGAAGCTCCCTGTGTCATGCTGTTGCGTACCATGGCAAGAATGACCACAGTGAGAAAAACGATGTGTCGTTGTTCTAGTAGAACTAGAAGGCCCCACCTGGGTTCCACCTGTACCCGGCATGTATCGACAACCACCCATAGACAGTGCAGCTGTGTCTATCTGATCGATGTCCTCCCAGCTCTATGAAGACATAGCCACAAATGTGGTATGTCTAAGCAAATGATGTGTGGAACACCTAACTGAGACATCAATCTCATCTAGGCCGCTACCAAACCCGGGTGGCTGAGGAGGGGGGTTTGGCTCTCTCCTGGGTGAAGGAGGTCCTTTAAGTGGGTTGCGGCGGGCTTGAGGTCGATCTTGGGCAGAGCCAAGACCGACACCCTGAAACTCAGTGATGTCAAAATAGTTGACATGGTAGCCTAGCTCAAACTCAACCCCCTGATTT
Organism: Larix kaempferi; assembly: GCA_027924585.1. NCBI lineage: Eukaryota > Viridiplantae > Streptophyta > Pinopsida > Pinales > Pinaceae > Larix > Larix kaempferi. The sequence continues at coordinate 33,699,357 of BSBM01000106.1, forward strand.
CCGAAGGAAATACTGTGGGACCTCCAAATTGTTGCACGGGGGCCTGTCAAACACCATGAACCATCTATTTCTCCAGTTATCTCTCCATGGCTGGTAAATACACTAGTCCATGAAAACCCGTTTCCTCATCACAGCTGGAGGTTGTCTTGTCGAGGGAACGATGAATTTGCTATACAACTGGGCTTTGGTGATGTTGAGGTCTTTTATCTGGTCTTTGGACATCCTAGTGGAGTAGTGTTCCCTCATTCGAGCCCTGTATTGGCCCAAGTTTGTTATCTCACTGTGTGCAATATTGATTGATTCAATAATGTTTTGTAATGATGAAGCCAAGGAAACCCGAGAGGGTTCCTTGGTGCTCTTCAATTCATTGCTCAATACCCTCAATTCATTTAAATATTGGTGTAATTGGTCTTCAGGATTTTCATTTGGTTCATTGTACATTCCAATGTTGTCTTCTGAAGGTTGAGTTTCATTGGATTCATTGGTTTCATCTGATGGTTCAAGTGTGTTTGTCATCTTGTTAGGTGTAGATGGCCTGCAATGAAATTTTCTTGGTTTTTTAATGGATTGTAATATTTTTTTTTTAAATTAAAATTGAATTGGAAAAAAAAACAACAAACTCATGCTTTGTTGAGCACCTACCTAGAGAAATTGTTGGCAAGGTGGTGTAGGGGTGATTTGTTGGCATTGAGGGGGCTTTGTGTGCTCCACAACACGCTCGCGGGGTGCCTTTGTGCGCTCGTGGAATGCCTCTGTGCACTCACGGGTTTGTCAAAAATGACAAACCCATGAGCTTTGTATTTTTTTATAAAAAAATAGGGGCACGTAGGCGTCATTGACGCGTGCGAGCCATTGTGTGTGTACACGTTAATGATGCGTGTGCGCACCTTTTGTCCACATGGGCTCAACCATGTGGACGTTCGGCATTTCCAAAGCAGGGACGCATGCGCGCATTTGGATGTGCGTGCGCGTCGCTTTGTTTTTTCCACTCATGCGTTGTTGTTGCGGTCTTTTTGGGTACCAGCTTCGTGCAGGTACCCTTTAGTTTTAAAATTTTAGTTTTTGTAAATTAGAACTAGTTTTTTTTTATGAAAAATTTGTAAAATTAGCTATTTTTATTATATATGTTTTTGTAATTTAGATTTAGTTGTTCTAAAAAAAATAGATTTTGTAAATTAGAATTAGTTGATTTAAATTAAATGATCCTTAAACAAGAAACCACCATAATTTTCAAGTGTGTATTGACAAGCAAAAATGTTGCCGAATTTTTTCAATCCTTTGACAATGCACGTAGGATTGAAAAAAATCCACAACTCGCACTTGTAACCATAACCAAGAGAAAATATATTCTAGTCTATGACAGTTGTAACCATAACCAAGAGCAAATAGATTCTAGTCTAGGATGACTATAATCTATTTGAAATTATATATAAACTACAAATAAACATATTAAATATTTAAAAAAAGTGTTATATATATATATATATAATTCATTATGATTATCCCAAATGCGGGTGGTCTTTCGAGACAGATAGGACAGGCTCGTAGCCATTCGACACCTGGCTCCGAGATCACGCCACATTTCCTGGATGATGAGTACAGTGCGACGACAAGTCGCTTAGACATTTAAGCCTCCAGCCTTTGACGTCACCTCCGCCACCCTGTACACCATAATGCAACACCCGAAGTGTGCGAAGCTTAGGCTCATGGCTCAAGGAACTGGGCAGCTCATTCACCTGCTAATTCTCCCAGTCGTTTTATGCTCACAGCGCTAACTTCATAGCTCTTTAGACTCTCCAATCTGAGCTTACTCACCCCTGCATCTGCTATTCCTCAGCGACAGCTACCATGGGCAAACCCAGGGGACCTAAGGAAAAAAACAAGAAGAATGACACCAGTCCTGAGGAGATTCCCACGAGGATAGGTTATGGCCCTGAGGTCTCCATCCCTATCCGCCTACTGTTGGAAAATTGGGAGGCAATAATCATTGTAGACACCATGAAAGTTGGGAACCAGGAACCAAATTGGGACCTGTATTAGCTTGTGAAAAATATGATGGGTCAGTTAATGGAAGACATGCAATTTAACTGGGCCTCTATGCGCCATGCCACACAGTCTCTGCGATCCTCTATCCCCAACTGGTCTTCCACGCTTGGCACTCGGGAGAGCACGCATTGCTGGGAGTCATATGCACCCACTTGGCCATTCTCTCGTGCTCCTCGTTCGGGAAGCACAACACCAGGTGCCACTTCTTCAGCAATCGGATTGGATATGTTTTGAGGTGGATGCTCTTCAGCTAGAATACACAGTGGAGATCCTACGCCAGGAAGGGAGAAAGCAAAAGCACCCTTCCCCATACCCAGCACTCTAGGGCCTATCCTGGTCAAGCGAACTCGGAATGAGTAGGCCAACTTTGCTCCTGTCGTACCCAGGAAATTATCTCCCCTGCTTGTCAAACTCCCATCTCACGACACTCGTCATCCAAAGAACACCACTATGACAACTGGGACAACTGCAGTCATTCAGGGAACCGACACTATGTTTCATGTTAATGCCTGGAAGGACAATGCCGAATACAGCTGCCCCATTGTGGGGGAGACGCCCTCTGCAACTGGTTAAAAAGGTTTCTTTGATGTTTTTTTTTTTGTTTTTTTTCTGCGGCCTTGATCTGGCCTATCTTCTTGACACTCCTAGCTATGCATAGGTTATTTTTTTCCACTCTATGGCCTAGAACTGTAATGCTTTAATTCTCCACAGTACTATGGTTAGACACGGTTGGCACCTCTGGATAAGACCACCGTTGACTGTATTTTACTATGTATTTTTACCTTTTTAATACTACTTGCAGCCTTTACAAAAAAAAAAAATTCATTATGATTACATAATGAACTCTCTCTCTCTCTCTCTCTCTCTCTCTCTATCTCTCTCTCTCTCTATATATATATATATAAATTCATTATATATATATATATATATATATATATATATATATATAATGAATATATATATATATATATATATATATAAATTCATTATATATATATATATATATATATATATATATATATATATGATTTTGTTTGTTAATTTATTGATTTCTTTATGGTGTTGCTTCATTTTATTATTGATATGTATTCACCATGT
>BSBM01000106.1:33707500-33937500 GCA_027924585.1 Larix kaempferi
CCTATTAATCCATGACAAGAAAAAAGGAAGCATTCACTCGAGGGGCCTTCAATTTCCACAATAGTTGTTGAACAAGCACCCCATGGAAGTAATCAAGAAGAAAAATGTAGGTGCTCATTGGGGGATGTTTCAATTCCCACTTCAAGTCAAAGTGATAAGTTACCATCTCAAGATGAATCTCATGAATAAACACAAAATTTGTTCACCTCTTGTGGTTATACAAGTGATGAAGTCAGAGAGGCGTTGGACATGGAGCCTACTATTGAAGAATAAAATGTTATCCAAACCATTGATGAGGATGTTGGAATTCCACCATCCAACTACCAGGAAGAGAATGAAGGACAACAAGCTACTATTGAAATGCCAGAGCGTCTTGGTGATGTGCTACATGGTATAATTCCAACCCCCTTACCTCCATTAGCAAGCACACGTCGAAGAACTCCGAAGCGTATACAAGTTGATGAAAGTCTCCTCAATTCCATTGAAGGTACGCTATCTAAACGTAGTATTGCTTATCAAACTCAACATATACTTGATAAATATTTTGTTTCTAAATGTGATGGAGATAAATGTAGATTATTTTTATCATTGTTAAAATCTAGAGGCATGAATATTAGGAAAAAGTTAGGGATAAACATGATAAAGAATTCTGAACCAAGTTCTCATATAGTTAAAAGCTTAGTAGATGCATTTGGTAAAATTGGTAAGAACACACGTTCAAAGGACCGCAATGCAGCTCGTCGTGTGTTGTCACAAGCAATTGTAAATAAGAACACCAGGGTCCTTTGTTTTCTCAAGCCTACACCCAAACTAGTTAATTTTAATGTAAAACCCTCCGTAGGTATTCTATTAGGAGAGAACATCTTGACACAACTGATCAGACATATTTTTGGGCCTTTATTGGTCGGTTTCCACATCGTGACATGAATCTAGTTGATGCAGTAAAGGGACTAGTGCATAGTTTTTGGCATGATCACACAAGGCCTTCTTCAAACTGGAAGGATGTACTAAAACTGAGAAGGGGTTCAAAGGATCGTGAACCACATATTAAGCATCTTCTTGATATAACACAGACAGAACTATACGAGAAATTTAGGAATGAACATAGACAATTGAACTTGGGGCAAAGATCTTTTGAGAAATGTAAGCCATGGTATGTTAGAATAAATACTCTTCGTAACACTTGTTGTTGTAGATACCACGTAGAATATGAATATTACTATGAAACATTTTTGTACATTCGTCGTGTGTTGCATACTAACCATGTGCAGGATTGCTCCCTGACAATACCACCGACTTCATCAAGAGAATTCATTCATAGCATCATGTGCAATAGGCCTGAGGGGAAAACATACTATGCAAAATCTTGTTTGGATGGAACATGCTCCAACTGTGCTGGAATGGCATTATTGAGTCAATGTATGCACGAGAGTGGAGACAGTGAATTTGTGAATATGGTTATAGAAATGAAAAGTTTCAAATATATAAGCTATGAAATAGTCCCAGGGAAAGAAAGCAAAAAATACAATTGGTGACATCTCAGGTATGCAATTATATCTATAAATTTATGTTTGAACAGTTAAATTTCAATCCTTACTTACAAAAAAACTGATATTGAGATCATTTTGTGTCACTAGGTACAAGTTAGTGACTTCGTCAAGGAATTTATTGAAAAGACACATCAATATGTTCAGCATGTCCACTTGGCATGGTGGCAAGATGAGAAGTTTAGAATATGCAGAGATACATTTCCCCGTGGTACTATACTTTCAGTTGTTTATTTTGTTGAGAACTACACTCTGCAACCTCAAAATGAGATCCAAAGTCAGTATTATCACTCTGAGCAGGTTTCCTTGATGGTCCATATCACATATAGGCATGGCCCAAATAGCAGTGAAGAGAAAAGAGAAATTCTGAAGGAATATCACTTCTACATAAGTGATGATAGGTGCCATGAATTCCACTATGTACGCCATTGCTTCATCATGTTCTATGATCACTTGAAGGGAAGGAACATACAGATGGATCGACACTGGATTTGGTCTGATGGATGTGCTGGTCAGTTAAAAAATGCACGCATATTTCAATGGTTGTGTTCATTGCATAAAAACTACAAAGTGCCACATATGTGGAACTATTTTGAGACTGGGCATGGTAAAGGAGAGCATGATGGAGCTAGAGCATGTGTCAAAACAGCCCTATGAAGAGAGGAATTGAAAGTATCTACACAATCTACTATTCGAAATGCTCAATCTATAGTCAGGTGGTGCACGTTAGTAATGGGAGAGGAATCAACTATGCGAGTAGAATCCACAAGAAAGAGACATGTGGAGAGATTTTTTGGGGACGTGGTAGACATAGATCATTCACATGCATGGGAATGCAAGACTGTGCCTGGGACTCGTGGCTTTCATTTGTTTCAAGGCTATGATAACCCAATATTTGAAATTTGGACTAGAAAACTCGCTTATTTTTTCCCATCTTGTTGTGATGGTGACTGAGATAGGTGTGAATCATTGGATTGGGTTGATGGATGGGATCGCATATCACTTCCACTTGATCAACATGCAATTGTTGATTTAACTCCATTTGAAGAAGACCAATCATCTATTTCTATAGATTTTGATAATGTCTTAGACCTTGTACAACCTGGTTTGATGCATTTCCTTAACATTTTTTTGTTTATTTACGTAGTCTTCAAATACACATTAATGGCCTGGTATCGCACGAAAAATATTTTGATCATATACCTACAATCATATTATGTAGGGCACATATACACAGTGGTTGCCTTAAAAGATAGTGAATGGGGTGGTGATTACTGGTTGGCACACTATATAGATGGAAAGCAAACCCTCAATATGTCCATGACTGACGATGAAAACAACCACTTCCCAATCAGGTCTATGGTTGTTGAAGGTGAATACTTGACATAGGACAACAATGCAAGAAAGAAGGGTGGATATGTTTACAGGGATTACAAACCAGGTGCAAGTGTGTATCACTTTACCAACTTAATCATTGGTACAAACCTCCATGTACGAACAATGCCTAGCCGAAATTCATCTAAGGTATGGTACTTCTTACCGGATACAAAGGACAAGAGACTAATGGAGACCATCAGTATAAGAGATAATCCGGAGGGCTTGGTTGTATGATAATAGGTGGGATCTAGCATGATGAGGTATGTTACATACTTTTAATACTATACTATTTATACTATTTGTAATTGAATATTGATATATGCTCAATTTTCTCATGTATGTTGTTTATGAATATGTCAATTTTGTGTTCTTGATATGCCAAATTTATGTTTATGTTGTTTATAAATATGCCAAAAGTTCTCTTGTTCCAATGGAGTTGAAGGTTTGTTGATCTGAGCCACGGTTGTCATTCTATGGCTCGTTCCGTCTCTCATTGAAAAGGCCTTCGGGGACACCTATAGGATACCTACTGGGGGCATAGAATTCTAACCGTGCAACAAAACAGGGTTCCAGGGAGTCCTGCAAGTGTGTCTAGGAAGGTTCCAACTAGGAACGCTAGCCATAAGTGCCCGATGGATGATTTTGCAAAGTTGACCCCCGTGTGCAAAAATTGCACATTCCCTTACTGTGCAAAAACCTAGTTTCCAAAATGGACCTACAAGATGACACCTGGGCCATGACCAGAGGAGGGGGGCACCCCTAGCACTATCCCGACGTCCTGAATCCAACAGAGTCGACGGTTTGTCAATCCGAGCCACGTTCGTCATTCTATGGGTTGTTCCGTTCGCATCCAAAAGGCCTTCGGGGACACCTGCTAGATACCTACCGGGGGCATAGAATTCCAACTGTGCAACAAAACCGGGTTTTGGGGAGTCCTGCAAGTGTTTCTAGGAAGGTTCCAGCTAGGAATGCTAGCCATAAGTTCCCGGTGGACGATTTTGCAAAGTTGACCCCCATGTGCAAAAATTGCACACTCCCTTACTGAGCAAAACCCTAGTTTCCAAAATGGACGTACAAGGTGACACCGGGGCCACGGGACCAAACGTGAGGGGCACCCCTAGTACTATCCCAACATCTTGAATCCAATAGAGTTGACAGTTTGTCGATCAGAGCCACGATCATCATTCTATGGCTTGTTCCGTCTCGCATCCAAAAGGCCTCCAAGGACACCTACTGGATACCTGCCGGGGGCATAGAACTCCAACCATGCAACAAAACTGAGTTCTGGGAAGTCCTGCAAGTGTGTCTAGGGAGGTTCTGGCTAGGAACACTGGCCATAAGTTCCTGGTGGATGATTTTGCAAAGTTGACCCCCATGTGCAAAAATTGCACACTCCCTTACTGAGCAAAACCCTAGTTTACAAGATGGATGCACAAGGTGACACCGAGGCCACGGAACCGAAGGATAGGGGCGCCTCTAGCACTATCTCAACATCTTGAATCCAACAGATTCGACGGTTTGTCAATCGGAGCCACAGTCGTCAGTCTATGGCCCGTTCTGTCTCGCATCCAAAAGGCCTTCAAGGACACCTGTTGGATACTTGTCGGGGGCATAGAACTCCAACCGTGCAACAAAATCGGGTTCCAGGGAGTCCTTAAAGTGTGTCTAGGTGCAATTCGGCTGGGAACGCTGGCCATAAGTTCCCGGTGGATGATTTTGCAAATTTGACCCCCGTGTGCAAGAATTGCACACTCCCTGACTTAGCAAAACCCTAGTTTCCAAGATGGACGTACAAGGTGACACTGGGGCCACGGGACCGGAGGAGAGGGGCACGCCTAGCACTATCCCAACATCCTGAATCCAATGGAGTCGATGATTTGTTTATCGGAGCCACGATCGTCATTCTATGGCTCGTTCCCTCTCGCATCAAAAGGCCTTCAGGGACACCTGCTGGATACCTACTGGGGGCATAGAAATCCAACCGTGCATCAAAACTGATTTCTGGGGATTCCTGCAAGTATGTCTAGGGAGGTTCTAGCTGGTAATGCTGGCCATAAGTGCCCGGTGAAAGATTTTGCAAAGTTGACCCCCGTGTGCAAAAATTACACTCCCTTACTAAACAAAACCCTAGTTTCCAAGATGGACGTACAAGGTGACACCGAGGCCACGGGACTGAAGATGAGGGGCACCCCTAGCACTATCCCGGTGTCCTGAAACCAACGAAGTCAACATTTTTTCGATCGGAGCCATGGTCTTCATTCTATGGCTCGTTCTGTCTCGCATCCAAAAGGCTTTCAGGAACACCTGCTGGATACCTACCGGGGGCATAGAACTCCAATCGTGCAACAAAACCGGGTTCTGGGGAGTCCTGTAAGTGTGTTTAGGTGGGTTCCAGCTGGGAACTCTAGCCATAAGTGCCCGGTGGATGATTTTCCAAAGTTGACTCCCTTGTGCAAAAATTGCACACTCCCTTACTGAGCAAAACCCTAGTTTGCAAAATGGACCTACAAGGTGACACCCGGGCCACAGGACCGGAGGAGAGGGGCACCCCTAACACTATACCGACGTCCTGAATCGAACTGTGTTGATGGTTTTTCTATTGGAGCAACGGTCGTCATTCTATGGTTCATTCCGTTTCGCATCCAAAAGGCCTTCAGGGACACCTGTTGGATACCTACCGGGGGCATAGAAATCCAACTGTGCAACAAAAGTGGGTTTCGGGGAGTCCTGCAAGTGTGTCTAGGAAGGTTCCGGCTAGGAATGCTAGCCATAATTTCCCAGTGGATGATTTTTCAAAGTTGATCCCCGTGTGAAAAAATTGCACACTCCCTTACTGATCAAAACCCTAGTTTCCAAAATGGACCTACAAGGTGACACCTGGGCCATGGGACTGGAGGAGAGGGGCACCCCTAGCACTATCCCGATGTCCTCAATCCAACAGAGTTGATGGTTTGTCGATCCGAGGCACGGTCGTCATTATATGGCTCGTTTTATACCTTTTTCTCCAATATAACCACCTTCCCTACATATAGAATCAATATTATGTTTCTGAAATCCCTTCTCATTGTTAAAATCTATCAAGGTCGTAGGAGCGCCTAGGACAATGACATCTTTAGTTGAAATGACAAATTTCAACGAAGGTTCCACATATGGTTCGTAGTCATTATCCTCCGCATTCTGCACCCAAAACAAAACACTAATCTTACCATGGAAACCAAGAAAACATATAAGATTATAAAATGACTACTAAAATTGAAACTTAATAATTACCTAAATCAGCTCCATCGAAAAATGCACATCCCTAGTGTATAATTCAACAGATAATTGTTTAATTGCTTGATGTAAATCTTCTGTAAGTGGATTTGTTTTCCCCAACACAGAACTTGTCTTTCCTGATCTTTTCAATATGTTCCTTGGAGGTCACCATAAATGTCACCAAACACAATCCAGTATAAGCGGACAAGAAAATAAAGAATAGAGTCGCATGGCCCAAGTCACTTGAATCATGACAAATTATTTTTCTTCAATCCTATGCCAATACGATTCCTTGGATTTCTAGCCATGTTAACAAGTGCTTTATAGTAATTTAATAAACAATTTTATGGTAATTTATTAAGTGACGGTTGGTAGAATTTGCATCTTTTGAGTCGTTGCGACAAACAACTTTTAGGGTACGCTAAACTTGTGTTAATGATGATTTTCTTTTAGGTAGAATTTGCAATTTATGTATCTAAAAGTTTATTCAATAATGATTTAACATAGACAATTAAAAATTTACAAGCAAAGATATGTTTTAGTTAATTAATTTTCCTACTGTTCAAATTGTCATGTTTTTGCTATCCAATGAATTTCAAAGAACGGTACTGAAATCTCGATTACATGGTAAAACAATGAATTTCAAAGAACAGTACTGAAATCTCGATTACATGGTAAAACAAATGTTTCCATTTCATGAGATAAATGAGATTTTATTTATCTTTGATTAATAGGGTGCTTTGGTCTACGCGCAGAGTTTGGAAAAGTGAAGAATATGAACAAGGCCTAACAATAAATTTGTTTAATTTTCAAATCAAACCAGAATTTGTATTGATGGAACCCTAAAGCTACTTGACATTTTCAAATTTCTATAGTCTACAATCTATGGTCTAGTGAATACTCTATTATTTGGCGTGCATAGGTTTGTCAACCTCAACTCAATTTCCATGAACGGAATGATGAACAAGCAGTTATGATATGCATCATATGGATTTTGTTTGAGAACAATCAAACCCATGACCTAGAGAAACAAATTAGGTTTTTCCTCTGTTGTTATGGTTGGCCTCAAATTCGTGAAAGGCCTAAGATACTTTAGCACCCAAACCATGGATTTGATCACAAATCTGTCGATTCGGATGGATCCAGGACCCTGGGTTTCAGCTAGGGGACCCCCCACAACGTGCCTCGAAGTCTTGGAAACAGTGCCAATGTGCCAAGTACGAAGCTAGGGTTTTGCTCAGTGAAGGCCTTTCGAATATTGCTCAAGGGGGGTGTTTCTCTTCCAGAGGCCCCTAGGCATGCGTGGCCACTATGGACGGATTCACAATGGCCACGTGGACCTGTGGGAACTGACAGAATCCAAGTCCGCTCGTCGATTTGGGTCCCGTGGCCACGAAGCAATTCCTCAAAGTGTCCCTGAATGACCCCGGGGTGCTTGATGAAAATTCCTGCAGCACCCAAACCGTGGATCCAATCATGAATCCGTTGATTCCGATGGATCCGGGATGGCGGTTTTCAACTAGGGGACCCCCCACAGCGTGCCTCGGAGTCCCGGAAATGATGCCAATGGGCCATCTCTGGAGCTAGAGTTTTGCTCAGTGAAGGATTTTCGAATATTGCTCAAGGAGGCCATTTCTCGTCTGGAGGCCCCCAGGTGTGTGTGGCCACCGTGGACAAGTCCAAAATGGCCACGCAGACCTGTGGGAGCCGATAGAATCCAAGTCCGCTCACCGTTTTGGGTCCTGTGGCACCGGATCAATTCCTCAAAGTGTCCCTGAATGGCCCTAGGGTGCTCGACGAAAATGCCCACAGCACCCAAATTGTGGCTTCAATCGCAAATCCGTCGATTCCGATGGATCCGAGATGCCGGGTTTCAGCTAGGGGACCCCCCACAGCATGCCTCGAAGTCCCAGAAACAATCCCAATGTGCCCTCTCTGGAGAAAGGGTTTTGCTCAGTGAAGGCCTTTCGAATATTGCTCAAGGGGTCCATTTCTCGTCTGGAGGCCCCCGGGCATGCGTGGCCACCGTGGACAGGTCCACAATGGCCACATGGACCTATGGGAGCTGACAGAATCCAAGTCCGCTCATCGGTTTGGGTCCTGTGGCCCCGGAGCAATTCCTCAAAGTGTCCCTGAATGGCCTCGCGTTGCCCGAAGAAAATGCCCACAGCACCCAAACCGTGGCTCCGATCGTGAATGCGTCAATTTTGATGGATTCAGGACACCGATTTTTATCTAGGGGACCCCCCACAATGTGCCTCGAAGTCCCGAAAATGATGCCAATGTACCATCTTCGGAGCTAGGGTTATGTTCAGTGAAGGGCTTTCGAATATTGCTCAAGGGGGCCATTTCTCGTTCGGAGGCCCTCGGACGTGCGTGGCCACCGTGGACAGTTCCATAATGGCCACGTGAACCTATGGGATCCGACAGAATCCAAGTTTGCTCACCGGTTTGGGTCCCGTGGCCGCGGAGCAATTCCTCAAAGTGTCCCTGAATGACTCCGGGGTGACCGATGAAAAATGCCCGCAGCACCCAAACCGTGGCTCTAATCGTGAATCGGTCAATTCTGACGGATTTGGGACATCGGGCTTCAGCTAGGGGACCCCCCCACAACGTGAATCCAACCCCCAGAAATGGTGTTATTGTGCCATCTCCGAAGCTAGGTTTTTTCTCAGTGAACCCTAGCTCCTTCATTGAGCAAAACCCTAGCTCCGGAGATGGCACATTGGCACCATTTTCGGGACTTCCAGGAATGTTGTGGGGGTTCCCCTAGCTGAAACCTGACGTCTTGGATCCATTGAAATCAATGGATTCGCGATCGGAGCCACGGTTTGGATGCTGCGGGAATTTTCATCGGGCACCTCGGGGCCATTCAGGGACACTTTGAGGAATTGTTTTGGGGCCACGGGACCCAAATCGGCGAGCGGACTTGGATTATGTAGGCTCCCACAGGTCCACGTGGACATTGTGGACCTATCCACGGTGGCCATGCACGCCCGGGGGCCTCTGGACGAGAAATGACCCTCTTGAGCAATATTCAAAAGGCCTTCACTGAGAAAAACCCTAGCTCCAGAGATGGCACATTGGTGTTAGGAACCCATGTCAACCCTTCTATTTACTTTGTTAGTATATTGTTGTTGGAGGCATATGCTTTGTAAGTCGTTCCGTAGTATTTGTTGATCTATAGTTTGTCTTATTGTTGTTGGACGCATATGCTTTGTAAGTCGTCCCGTAGTAATTGTTGATCCATAGTTTGTATTGGCCCATGGTTTGTATTGACACATGGTATTGACCCATGGTATTGGCACCTAGACTTAGTATATAAGTTTGTGTTGAGACCAATGAAGCTACCGTGAATTTATTTGTATTGGGCTTGCTCAAAGGAGGTTTCCCCCTCGAAGTGGCCTATGATCAATAAAAGTGATTCTGAGTTCTGTTCTTACTGTTATCTCATGTATTTTCATTAATTAATTGTTGCAGGTTATTCACATCTGGTATCAGAGCACTTTCTTGGGCTCGCTGGGTGAAATTTCTACCAATTTTTTTTTTTGCATCTGTTGCAGCTTTGGATCTAGGAATAATCCTTATCCGCTTAACTGTGGGAAGTACTTTGGCATAAGCCTTAAAACTCATTGTGAGGAGTACCACAGAAACCCCAAAGTAGTTATCCCATTGAGAGGACCTGCCAGCGAAAAGGGCAACAACCCCTACCTGATTAACTAGTTCCCACCCGTGAGGTAAGCCAAGAGTTGTCGTTTGTGGCAAAGCGGTTATCAGTTTTACTTGAGCCATGGAGTGAGGGGTATTGCCCCAATACACAAGCCATCAGACAACATTGGTGGCTAAGTGAATCCCCTAAACCGATAGGAAGCCGAACATACCTGGGGTCCATATCTATTTTCAGTTGAACTATTGTCGATCACTTCCGTGCCATTGCAGATCCATCTGTTGTCGATCACTTCTGCGCCATTGCAGATCCATTCTGAAATATGGTTCAGATCCATTCTAAAAGTCGTTTCTGATACATTCTGAGCTGTTCTAGATCCCGTTGTTTCTGCTCCATTCTGAAAGTCGTTTCAGATCCATTCTGGAAAAAAAATAATGTTTTTTCACCATATCTCCCTTGTTTTAACTCTGTTTTCCGTGAAACTTCACTGACAACCCTGCAATCTCATTCTACATATTTCATTCCTGAGGACCCTATCCCAAATTCCACTGCCCAACGCCAGAAATCCCACATTTGTCTATTTTTAGGGTTTGCCATAAATTCTTCAATTTTCACCCACTCGCCTCCCAATTTTTGCCACCGTGTTCATTCCCTATTTATGCTTCTTTGTCCCTCTTTGAAAAAATTTTCTCATTCTTTCATCCCACTTCCGAAATCCCCATTTTTTGCTTCCCTGTCCATCATAAAGTGTCTGAAACCTAGTCAAACCCCAATTACCCCTCCAAGTTTTTCCCAAATCCAAATTTCCCTTAACTAAATAAGCTTTTGTTCAGGGATGATTTTAAGGGCGAAATTTAGCCCAAAGGCGAATTTAGAAGGTTTCCAATTTTTTTTGGGGTGAATTTTTATATAATTTTTTTTTTTAAGGGTTAATATTAATAGCCCACTAATTATATTTTTTAAAATATCCAAAACCCAGATAGCCAAAACCGTATTTCGGGGAAATAGAGGAAACCTTAACTTTCGCCAATTAAATATGCCTTGGATGCACCGGTCGCCCACGATTTATAGTTAAATCTGCCTTAGATGCACCAGTCGCCCCCAATTTTTACTTAAAACTGCCTTGGATGCACCATTCACCCCCGATTTTTAGGGATGGTGGTTCTTGTAAAGCCATTTTCCTATGATTTCTGGCATGGGTATCTTCGAGAGTTCTTGTTCGCCTTTGATTTCAAGCAATGGCGGTTTTTGGAGTCTGATTCTCCCGTGATTTGGTTTCTGGAGCTGCAAGAAAACCCATCGCATTTGCTCGTGGAGAAGCAATCAAACCCCTGGCATCTGCGATTCTGCTTGTGGAGAAGCAATCAAACCCTGGCAATCTGCTCCCTGGCATCCACTCGACGCTCGATGGGTGTGGTCACTGAGTATTAAAGAGTCCACATCGAATTCGAAGAGCATTTGCTGCACCAATGAACTACGTCTCAGTTGCATCTGGATTCCATGCGTTAGTCTCTATTTCATAGCGATTTAAGCCTCTAAGTTACAGGTTAGTCAGAGAATGACCCTTATAGTCACTGTCTTGCATTTTCTCTGTCATGGTTTGAGTTTTTGTGTCTAAATATTACTATCTCTGTCATGGTTTGAGTTTGGCTTCGAGGTTACAGATTAGTAACACATTACTTAGATACAATGGTGTTGATAGAACAAGTAAGCATAGATTACTAGAACTTAAATGGGTATAACACTATACTAAGTTACAGATTCCATGTACAGTTCCAACTATCTCCTCAACCTTCTTTGTAGCTGGTTGGAAAGCATTAGTTGCAGCCTTAACTTCATTCTCGACAGGAGTCGAAATACAGTTGAACCCCATTCCTCTCCCAAACCTGTCTGCCTGCCTAGTGGGGAATTGGTCATTTTTGTACTATTCTGAATTAGCCTTTGTTTTTTTGTATTTTATTTATTTTCAAGAGGTTTAGATTTTGAGTTCAAGAATCTGGCTTGGGTTCTATGATTCAAGGCAAGTTTTATGCTAACAAATTTGTTTTGCTAAATACAATGTATTTTCGGATGTTATTTTTTCAAACTATCATGTGATGGATTCTTCTTCCTGGAGTAATCCAAGAAAATATATCCATGGGTAGGATTTCAAAGTGCGGACTTTCGAAATGCCTCATCCCTTTGAAATTCATGTTATGCAAGAAGAATGAAACCCTGACGTTTAACACTTCATGCACCTCACTAGTGATCCAATGTTCCGTTGAAATAATTTTTTGTTTTATTATCCATTTGTTGAAATTTAACATCATATAAGGAGGAAGAAACTTACGGTAAGGATAAGATGTCTGAAACCATGTTTCAAATCCCAACTCTAGTAGTAGAATCTAAATTTTCATTATGTTTTGAAACATGGAAAGACTCTATTTTCATACATTGTTCTATACTAGAAATGTTTCAAGTACAAAAACTGGTATAGATGTCCTAGAAATACCTTGGAAATGTTTCATGAGTATTTCCCCAAATAAAAACATCCAATGGCCTTCATTCTTAAAGCACTACTTAGTAATTCATCCATCCTATTGTATGCCTTGAGTAAGGGGAGAAAGTATGGTGTGGACTAAATCTCCCATTCTACAAAATACTCACATGTTTAATGTTGCTTGATGCTCATCCTCATTTTTAAAGAAACAGAAAAACCCATGTTACCGACTCACTAATCTATGGCTCCATCATCTTTTCAGTTGCCACATCTATCATCACTCTTAATATAGTGAAAGCACAGTAAATGTTGTTAATCATTTGGATTTTAGACACCTCGACTCAACTATCATCTCTGAATGTAATGTATGTCCATGGGTCAAGCAATAGAAAACTTAAAAGACTAGGGATAAATAGCAATGACAACTCATCCTCTTGTTACACAATATGTAATGATGCATAAGATGTAAAAATTGTCACATATTAGTGCATGCCATTTTTAGTTTGTTGTTTTTTTCCTAATGTGATCCCCATTATTTTCCATTGTTTTTGGTCTTCTTTTGATTTTATCTTTACATTATATTGTCTCTATTGTTGTCTATATCTTTTTTATTCACATGACATCAATTTCCTTATTTCTTGCATGGGGGAATATAAAAGGGATTCACAAACATTTTTGGTTTAAAAATCATTCTTGTATCTATGAATCTTGACTAGGGCTACTGAATTGTTATTATTATTACTACTAGGTTAATAGTTTTAAAATGGAGAGTATGCTTTTAGTGTTGTTGACTTAATATTTTAGACTTGATTCCAAGATATAGTACCATTGACATTCATGTATCATTATGTTATTGCACCTTTATGGAGTGAATGGATAATCCAAAATAAGATTTTGACTTTATCCACGGTGAAGAGTTGTTCTGATTCTCAGTTTGTGAATACATGCTAAAATATATGAGGTCCTGAAACATTCTAGAATTTGTAGAAAACTTTTTAATTGGGTGGTCACTTGTAGGATTGGATTGTTTTTTAATTCCTAATTTTTTTAATTTCTAGATTCTCCTATTGTGTTTTTTTAGAATCAGTTTCATTTCCATTGCGTCATCCTTATTTTCTATAGGGAACAATTTTCCATAAGTTTAAATAGATTTCATCTTTGGGGATCTCCTCTTCATGTTTTCCTTAACCTTGTACTTTTGTTTCCCCCTTGGTTTATATCTTTTGTCGGTTCTCCTTTTCAATATGTGGTATTTCTGGACATTCTGTTGGGCTATACTGTTTCCAGAAATTCCCTATCGCTGAAAATTCGGTGGACCCCAAAAACTAGAAACATGCAGAAATGGAAAAATATAGAAAAAAAATACAACCAAAACATATAGAACATATTCAAATTTTGAGAAAAAGAATATATATTTATGTACATTAATGTGAATCCAAACCATTAGACAAAAATTGCAATGTTTTCTCATGTATATATTAGGAAAGGGTGCAAATAACCAGAATAGCTTTGAGTGCAATCCATTTTTGAACCAAAATACACAAACAAAGAGGCTCTAAATTGCCTCTATAGTCCAAAAAACGTCATACTATAACAAATAACTACATATAATCAAAAACATTTCCTATATTAGGATCCTCATCTATGTTTTTTAACAGAAACGATTATTGTATAAAAAGAAAAAAAAGTCATGGTTGTTAACCAAATCGACAGATTACAAATGAAGCCAAATTGGTCTGAGGGTACCTTTATTGTTAGAGAATGAATGCCTAATCTTCAGTTGACAAACTGCTTGCTTAGGAAGCTTATTACACAGAGCCCAAATGAATAAGAATGATGTATGAGCTGATATTTGCTGAAAATAGCCAATCTACCAGGAAGAGCTGAATAGCTGCAGATGTGTTATAACTGAGCCTGTCGAATTACTGAGCTAGGCTTACATCGCTGAGTGTTTCCATAATGGAATTCAGAAGCCCTACTGAAGATTGCGATTTAGAATCTTCTTCACTTATAAAACTGGAAGACGAGCGTGTTTGTTTGCTGGAAGACATGCTTGAAGGTTTTCTGGGAAAGTTTTCCGAGAGAAAACCAATAGTAAAGCTGTTGTGGATGAAAGCTTTCCGATTTCTTTGCCTCGTTTGAAGTGTATCGATCAAGAATACTCAATTTGCATGAAGCACATGATGCTCTGCATAATCTATTAATGAATGCTGAGATTGCTAGGGTAGAGTTGGAATTACACATTCACTATTTCTTCAGTGCTCACTTTGACATTGTGGAAGTGGAGTGGAATTGCATTTGCTGATAGTCTTCTCAGTCACAATTGGAGCTGCAAAAACGCAGAGTCAGATGGGAGGAGCAAGATTTAAGGAATATTATGTGTTTCAGTTGCTGTATCAGATAATTTCAGATTTCCTTGACTAAGTCTGGTAGCTCCTCATCATTAGTAACACCCTCTTCCCATTCCTCTAGGCTCTAGCCTTTTCACTATGTTGAATTTCAAATACATCAATCAACACCCTTATTAGGTAGAAAAAGATTACCATCCTCCAGGAACTTCCTAACCAAGATTTAAAATAAGGTAGAAAAATCTTACCATACCCAATTAGTGACTTTCTTAAGAGAAGGGTACAATTTTGCTAAGGTCATCATAGAGAAGTTCAATAGGTAGATAGAGAGATTGGTGCTCTTGATTAAATCCCAATCCCATACCTATCATATAAGGAGGAAGAAACTTACGATAAGGATAAGATGTCTAAAATCATGTTTCAAATCCCAACTCTAGTAGTAGAATCTAAATTTTCATTATGTTTTGAAACATGGAAAGACTCTGTTTTCATACATTGTTCTGTACTAGAAATGTTTCAAGTACAAAAACTGGTATAAGATGTCCTAGAAATACCTTGGAAATGTTTCATGAGTATTTCCCCAAATAAAAACATCCAATGGCCTTCATTCTTAAAGCACTACTTAGTAATTCATCCATCCTATTGTATGCCTTGAGTAAGGGGAGAAAGTATGGTGTGGACTAAATCTCCCATTCTACAAAATACTCACATGTTTAATGTTGCTTGATGCTCATCCTCATTTTTAAAGAAACAGAAAAACCCATGGTACCGACTCACTAATCTATGGCTCCATCAGCTTTCCAGTTGCCACATCTATCATCACTCTTAATATAGTGAAAGCACAGTAAATGTTGTTAATCATTTGGATTTTAGACACCTCGACTCAACTATCATCTCTGAATGTAATGTATGTCCATGGGTCAAGCAATAGAAAACTTAAAAGACTAGGGATAAATAGCAGTGACAACTCATCCTCTTGTCACACAATATGTAATGATGCATAAGATGTAAAAATTGTCACATATTAGTGCATGCCATTTTTATTTTGTTGTTTTTTTCCCAATGTGATCCCCATTATTTTCCATTGTTTTTGGTCTTGTTTTGATTTTATCTTTACATTATATTGTCTCTATTGTTGTCTATATCTTTTTTATTCACATGACATCAATTTCCTTATTTCTTGCATGGGGGAATATAAAAGGGATTCACAAACATTGTTGGTTTAAAAATAATATATTCTGGTATCTATGAATCTTGACTAGGGCTACTGAATTGTTATTATTATTACTACTAGGTTAATAGTTTTAAAATGGAGAGTATGCTTTTAGTGTTGTTGACTTAATATTTTAGACTTGATTCCAAGCAATAGTACCATTGACATTCATGTATCATTATGTTATTGCACCTTTATGGAGTGAATGGATAATCCAAAATAAGATTTTGACTTTATCCACGGTGAAGAGTTGTTCTGATTCTCAGTTTGTGAATACATGCTAAAATATATGAGGTCCTGAAACATTCTAGAATTTGTAGAAAACTTTTTAATTGGGTGGTCACTTGTAGGATTGGATTGTTTTTTAATTCCTAATTTTTTTAATTTCTAGATTCTCCTATTGTGTTGTTTTAGAATCAATTTCATTTCGATTGTGTCATCCTTATTTTCTATAGGGAACAATTTTCCATAAGTTTAAATAGATTTCATCTTTGGGGATCTCCTCTTCATGTTTTCCTTGACCTTGTACTTTTGTTTCCCCCTTGGTTTATATCTTTTGTTGGTTCTCCTTTTCAATATGTGGTATTTCTAGACATTCTATTGGGCTATACTGTTTCCAGAAATTCCCTATCGCTGAAAATTCGGTGGACCCCAAAAACTAGAAACATGAAGAAATGGAAAAATATAGAAAAAAAATACAACCAAAACATATAGAACATATTCAAATTTTGAGAAAAAGAATATATATTTATTTACATTAATGTGAATCCAAACCATTAGACAAAAATTGCAATGTTTTCTCATGTATATAGTAGGGAAAGGCGCAGATAACCATAATAACTCTGAGTGCAATCCATTTTTGAACCAAAATACAAAAACAAAGAGGCTCTAAATTGCCTCTAGAGTCCAAAAAACGTCATACTATAACAAATAACTACATATAATAAAAAACATTTCCTATATTAGGATCCTCATCTTTGTTTTTTAACAGAAACGATTATTGTATAAAAAGAAAAAAAGCTGTGGTTGTTAACCAAATCGGCAGATTACAAATGAAGCCAAATTGGCCTGAGGGTTCCTTTATTGTTAGAGAATGAATGCCTAATCTTCAGTTGGCGAACTGCTTGCTTATGAAGCTTATTACACAAAGCCCAAATGAATAAGAATGATGTATGAGCTGATATTTGTTGAAAATAGCCAATCTACCAAGAAGAGCTGAATAGCTAGAGATGTGTTATAACTGAGCCTGTCGAATTACTGAGCTAGGCTTACATTGTTGAGTGTTTCCATAATGGCATTCAGAAGCCCTACTGAAGGTTGTGATTTAGAATCTTCTTCACTTATAAAACTGGAAGACGAGCGTGTTTGTTTGCTGGAAGACATGCTTGAAGGTTTTTTGGGAAAGTTTTCCGAGAGAAAATCAATAGTAAAGCTGCTGTGGATGAAAGCTTTCCGATTGCTCTGCCTCATTTGAAGTGTAGAAATCAAGAATACTCAATTTGCATGAATCACATGATGCTCTGCATAATCTATTAATGAATGTTGAGATTGCCAGGGTAGAGTTGGAATTACACATTCACTATTTCTTCAGTGCTCACTTTGACATTGTGGAAGTGGAGTGGAATTGCATTTGCTGATAGTATTCTTAGTCACAATTGGAGTTGTAAAAACATAGAGCAAGATGGGAGGATCAATATTTAAGGAATATTATGTGTTTCAGTTGCTGTATCAGATAATTTCAGATTTCCTTGACTAAGTCTGGTAGCTCCTCATCATTAGTAACACCCTCTGCCCATTCCTCTAGGCTCTAGCATTTTCACTATGTTGAATCTCAAATACATCAATCAACACCCTTATTAGGTAGAAAAAGATTACCATCCTCAAGGAACTTCCTAACCAAGATTTAAAATAAGGTAGAAAAATCTTACCATGCCCAATTAGTGACTTTCTTGAGAGAAGGGTACAATTTTGCTAAGGTCATCATAGAGAAGTTCAATAGGTTGATAGAGAGCTTGGTGCTCTTGATTAAATCCCAATCCCATACCTATCATATAAGGAGCAAGAAAATTATGACAAGGATAAGATGTCTGAAAGCATGTTTCCAATCTCAGGGTTCAATGGCTACAATTAACTACCTTCTTGAGATGTTTACAATGTTGTGAGCATCAATTGTGACTAGTTCCACATTCACTCTAATGGATAACTTGATGGCATTTATGATTGCTTAGATGACACACATGGATGGAAATTCTAATCTCAACATTGATGGAATTTAAGATTTCTTAGATGACACACATTTCGCTTGAAGGTTGTTTTGCTAGACATTTCCTTGTGCTTTCCTTATGCAATAGGAATTACATTGAAATATTGTTATATATTGAAATAATTTGGGATAACCAAGTCCAAGCATGAGTGCAATCTTATGCTCTTCACTAATTTTGTGCACAATGAAAAAGACCTCCATTTGCTGTATCTTATAGTGATTATGATGACATCAACCTCACCATTATGATGTCTACTTATGCTTATACTTTGAAAGGAAGTAGTAGAGAAGAAGCACTACTTGATCTCTCTATCTTAGTCTCTAGTTCTTCAATGATCTTTGAATCCTTGGGGAAGATGTACTTCTCCTTGAAGAGCAAAAACTTACTCTTGAGTCTCAAGAGATTACATTAAGAGTGTCATAGACTTGAAGCTGTCAGGGTCTTGCACCTCCAGCTTACAAAAATGACCTGAATTACCATTCTCTTTATTTCCTTCCACTGCTGGGGATTGGCATTGCTTCCTCCACTTGCTTGTTCCAATCTCAGGGTTCAATGGCTACAATTATCTACCTTCTTGAGATGTTTACAATGTTGTGAGCATCAAGTGTGAGGATTAAGGTAATTGTTGATTCACCCAACCTCCTTACTTTGTGATTCACTCGACCTCCTTACTTGAGAGTTGGGTACCTTAATCCTCAGAAATAATTGATGTACCTTTTGGTTAATTCAGAAAATTAAAAAAATAGAAATATACTAAATTTTATTGATGGGTCATATTACAAAATACCATGGATTTTAGACTATTTACAATTCTCCTAATTGTGTGTGGTGAAACTGGGTCAGAAACACTAGCAGATAGCTCTTTTCTCTGTTTTATAGACAGGAGACTGAGTCTGGGGACCTCACATTTAACTTGCAAGTTGCAAGTCTGTATCAATCTCATCAGTCAATCTACCTTGTTGGGTGAAACGAAACCCCTGCTTGTTCAACTGATAACTAGTACTATTACAAATAATCAACAAATTTAAATTTAAATAGCTTTGGTATGCACTGCTGCTGTCACAGTTACTTAATATTGTTGAAATCAAAATTACCAAACTCACTTGAAACTTGGAAGATGGCTGGCCAAGGCAGAAGAGTAAGAATTGATTCAAACTTAGGAAAAACTAATATTGGTTAATTCATAAAATTAAAAAAATAGAAATATACTAAATTTTATTGATGGGTCATATTACAAAAGACCATGGATTTTGGTCTGTTTACAATTCTCCTAATTCTGTGTGGTGAAATTGGGTCAGAAACACTAGCAGATAGCTCTTTTCTCTGTTTTATAGACAGGAGACTAAGTCTGGGGACCTCACATTTAACTTGCAAGTATGTATCGATCTCATCAGTCAATCTACCTTGTTGGGTGAAACCCCTTCTTGTTCAACTGATAACTAGTACTATTACAAATAATCAACAAATTTAAATTTAAATAGCTTTGGAAAGCACTTTATGTACAGCTTTGAGTGCGGTAGTTAGTGATCACAAGACAGATTTTTGGTCGGTCAAACTGGACAATCTTCCTGTTTGATTCCCCATTTTGGATATATGTTTTCATGGGGTCATTATATTGTATCTTGGAATACCATTTGGAGTGCGCCTTTCACCTATTTCTATGTGGGATTAGTGTCTTAAATGGCTGCAGAGTAAGATTCACGTCTAGTAGTATAAAGACCTTTCGTTCGCTAAGCTGTTGGGAGGATTCTCCAAGATTCTTACATTTACTATGTCTCCTCTTGGTTGTCGAGTCAGGCTTAGTTTCAGTGCTTGAAGCAAATTTTGCGATCATATTTGTGGTATAGGTATGGCAGAGAGAGGGACCATCCTATGGTCCCGTGGGACATGTGCATCATGTCGATGGATGGTGGGTTAGGTTAATTGATGTGGCAACTCAAGGAACCATCCTTGCTACCAAGTGGGTGGTGCATTGCTTGGAGGGTTCTACTCCTTGGTAGGTCATACTGCAGCATTGGTTGGTTACCACTGAACATGTAAGAGGCTCTGACTATGTCATTTCTTGTCAAATTCATTGATTGTAGAGGCTCTGACTATGTCATTTCTTGTCAAATTCATTGATTGTATTGATATATTTTTTGACATATTTCTTTATGCCAATTTATTGATTAGCCCCCATCAGATTGTATTTAGAGATGTTTTCCCTATCCTGATTGCACTCCTGTTTGTAACTTTTTAAGAGTTGAACTTCCCATATTAGAGGATGTCAATATCAAACCATTTTTGGCCAATTTCCATTCTATGTAGTTGAAGCACGTGTTTGCCACCAAATATTGATACTTATGGTTTTGGTATCATCGTTTGCAATAGATAAGACAGCTATAAAATCATCCTTTAAAATCTCATCAACATATGTGAGTCCATTGCTTCAGTCAAGCCTCGTCCATTGTATTGTAAACAGGGCATGTGGCAAATCCACTTTGATCATTGAGCATACACTAAGGTTAACAATATGGTGAGCATATGTATGATGCCCACTTTATTCCCTGCTAAAGTGATTAGTGACAAAAGAGGTTGTCCATGGTAGTTAGCATATGAAATCTGCCCCTTTCGTTTTGTGAGGACTCTGTATGGAAGTAGCCTTAAAAAACTCATCGTATTAGGCTATATCATCATTTGAAGAACAACTAGTGGAATGGTGATCCTTGGAACCTGGTTGGGACACACAATCCCCTGTAGAGTATTACCTTTTGTTTAAAGAAGCTTTGTATAAATTTGAGTGGTGTTTGAAGCAGTTAGGGCTTATCCTATTGTCCTGTAGAGTTAAATGTTCTTGTTTATAGTTATCACATGCTGGTAACAAGTTTATGCATCATAGCAATGCTAAAGTGGCTAACAATCAGACCTGGGAACTTTTGAGAATGAGCAGCAGTTGTAAACAATGGATATTTGAGAAATAAATCCATGTTGTTGGGAACACCCTAGGCCCTAAAATCAATTCTCAACCCTATTTGACCCCCCCCTAGTTAGCAGTGATATGATTCTGGGTTAAATTTGAGGACATACCTGTGTGTCAAAAGACAATTTTAGGAAATCTAAGGACTTATGTGGGCTAGATCAGTAGGAAGAACCATTTCTTCTTGAAATGGTTCTTGATGTTGATCTAGCCACTTTTATTGATGGATCTGTAGACTGGTGCAACCCACATTCTACCACAATTTCTGGCTTAGTAGCTCCATCATTCTTAGCTTGAACAAATCGCTAACTTCAGTTATTTGTTTGTTTGTTTGCTGGCATAAGAATTGTAGTCCAAATGCTATGAAAATTACATGGTACAACACTCTTTCGAGTTAGACTGATAGTTGGGTATATAATTGTCTAAAGGCTATGTAACCACATCCTACAATAGCTCAATTTTCCCTGATCTTTGGCCCATTGCTTGGATAATCAGTGTGCCAATTCCTTAGTTCACCGCCAAATTGCCCCGGTTCAAATCATTGGTTTGCAACAGTTGCTCAGTGATCTCTATTCTAAATCATTTGACTAAATCATAATTTACAGCCAGTTAATTACTTTTGGATTGTGCTAAGGTTAGACCATGGGTCTCATTGCTGCCCACCATGTGTTTTAATTAAATCTGTGTTTGGCTACCAGGCATAGGCCATAACCTGAAGTTGAAACAACATTGAAGCATAGAATATATATGTGCTGGATTAACAGAATTGATAGGTTGAATGCACCATGGACAACAGAGTTATCTCATTGAATTTTCCATTGGAGCTGGCCATTAAAATAAAGCATGCATTAGATTGTGAATGAATTTGAAATTTGCACCCACAGATTTGTTGTTTTGAGCATTGTTTTTGGTCAGTTGGAGCAATACTAATACAACATTGACAAAGCTAGCAGAGCTGGATTTCAGTTGCCAGAGAAATTGCAGAGAACAAGAAGCTTTGAAATCGGTTTAAAATTCAAATTGTCAATCAATTGTTTAATTGCAGATATTTTGAATTCTTCTTCCGCAGAGTATCTGTGTCGGTGAAATGGACAGGTCATAGGACTACTGTTTACGGATCAGGGTCACTGGAGGAGAAACTTCAGCAAATAGATCATTCATAAAGCTCTGTCACAGAAGTCTGCCAGAAAACCCAATCTAAACCCAAAACCACAACTTGACAATATGCATTCCTATCAAGAGAGGCTTGGAGACGCCATTTAATTCTGTATGTTTCCATGTATTTGAATTTAAAGGATTTTACATATTTTTTTTCTCATCTTGATTGATTGTTTGTGAGTTTTCTTGGGAAAGTTCAGTGTAGTTTACTAATACTTATTAAGGATATCGGGTTCAATCCACATAGAGAGAATTTACCTGCATTAGGGGCAAGAATCTGGATCATTCACAATGCTAAATTGAAATAAAAATAAAGTAGACTACAAACTATTGAGAAGCTTAGCTGTGAGCTAGATGTCCTTTTGAATTAGTTATGGTGTGAAGTTTGAAGATACGTGTGCTTATTTACCCGGTACATGTTTTGTTGGAGGTTTGGAACAATGATATCATTTTGTTTGAACTAGAGAGAAATTGTATGGGATTCTTTATTTACAGATACTAGTTAGATATTTGTATGTCAGAAAGTTGCTAATTTTCCTGTGCTTGAATTACCGACTGATTTCTTTCAATAGAATTTAGCTACTAAGAATTGTGTTTCTTTTTGTATTGAAGGTGACTGAGTTTATGGAAATATAATTATGAAAATATCAGATTAGAAGGAGTATGTGTATATAAATTTGTTGTATTAGAGTTGTCCTTGCTATCAGGAATTTCTATGAAATATTATTGAGTTACTGAAATAATTAAATAAGCGGTTTGCCAAAACTTAGAAGGTTAAAATACTTCTCTATTGATTTAAGCCATTTGAAGTTAAATTGGACTACAAATCCATTTGAGGCAATCATTTTTTGTTTGCGAGGTTTGTCAAACATCATATTTTGTATACCTTATATCCGACTTGCACGAGTTGTTAGTTCAATGCTCTATTTGAATATTAGTTCTTTATGCTTCTTGATGCCTTCATTAATTTAAGTTCCACCAAGGTTTGTGGACAAGGGATGAGATACATGGATGGGGTAGAGGATTGCATCATTTAAAACCACATACATTAGTACATGTATAGTGAAAATTACATTCATAAGTCAGTTATTAGATAATGATTCAATAAACTTGAAATGAGTGAAACATTGCTTCTCTCATCAGAGGTTACTGGAATTGAATTACGCCAAAGAAGGTAGACATACCAGCAGGAACTTCCCTTTGAGGGTACTGCCATGAAGAGGGTTCGATTGTAGAAGTATCCAGTGCAAGAATCTGTTGTTGAACATCAACAAGATGGATACATTGTTTGCCCCAACAATTATTATGCCTATGATGTACAAGAGCAATTTATCTTATTTGCCAGTTTTAACGGGCAAAATCATTCTTCAAAGGTACATATTTGAACTGAACTTACCATACAACTACATTCTTGATTTTTGAGAGATTTTGGCAAAAGAAGGTTATCATTAACATGACCATTTTTGGTGACTAATATTGTGTAATATTTGTTTCTTACCTAGGTATGTGACCCTTTTCTAGAATTTGGCAAGATGGTGTTAACTGTTGGAAATTTTATTCTCATATCAATCTATAAGGAATTCTATTTAAGGGTGCTATCTCAATGGTAGAGCACTTGCCTTATAGGCAGGAGGTTGGTGGTTCGATTCCTCTATTCCCTATATATATTCTGAAACCACTAAAAAGAGATAAATGACTAAAAAAATGACCGAAATTTGCATATAAACGACCACCAGTACAACATGAGAGATAAGTGACCAAAAAAAGACCAAAATATGCATATAAATGACTACTTTTGAGTATAGCGGTCATTTATCACGTGACAAAAAATGTGGTCGTATATTTGGTCATTAATTGTCATTAATTGTGACAATTAATGACCAAATATATGACCAAATATATGACCAAATTAATGACCAAATATACGACCAAATATATGACCACAAGATAAGCTATAAATGACCAAGCTAAATATGACCACGTTTTTTGTCGCGTGATAAATGGCCACTAATTTGCTACTAGTGGTCACCAACTCAAAAGTGGTCATTTATATGCGGATTTTGGTCGTTTTTTTGGTCACTTATCTCTCATTTTGTACTAGTGCATTTTCACACCGGATGTCTACCCTTGCCCCCAGTCCCCGATACTCACATGTCATATAGACATTGAGGGAAATTTGGCCTACATCGAATCCACCATTCCAGTGGACATATCAGTTACTCCTGGTGTAGTGGAACACATTCGTTTAGGCTAGAAATGTTCCCCTAAAGAGATCACTACTTTCACGGCCTTATTCAAGCAATTTCGAGACGTGTTTTCTTGGACCTACAAGGAAATGCCTGGGATAGACCCTGCTATTGTTTCACATGAAATTCAAACCTATCCTGATGCTAAACCAATCCAAAAAAAGCTACGACCGATACACCCTCGAAAAACTGTGGCGATTAAGGCAGAAATTGAAAAGCTCTCGAAGGCCGATTTCATTTACCCTGTTCCATTAACAGAATGGGTCTCAAATGTTGTCCATGTAGCTAAGAAGCAGGCAACATTCATGTTTGTGTTGATTATCAGGATTTGAACAAAGCTTGTCCTAAGGACAACTACCCCACTCCCTTCATCGACCAGATTATAGACAATTGTGCCGGAAGTGTCATCTTCTCGTTCATGGATGACTTTTTCGGTTACAACCAGATTGAGATCCACCTGACTGTCAACATAAGACAACTTTCATCTGCCCTTGGGGCATGTTTTCTTATCACAAGCTCCCTTTTGGTCTCAAAAATGTTGGTGCCACATTCCAGCGGGCCATGTCGTACGCTTTTCATGACGTGAAGGACTTTTTGGAACCTTATATCGATGATATCCCCGCTCATTCGCAGCAACGTGACTTCCACATCGATCATTTGACAGCGGTATTCCTCAAATGCAAATGGTGTAACATCCATCTGAACCCTCACAAGTGTATTTTCTATGTCGATTCTGGACACCTCCTAGGTTTTATTGTCTCGAAGGACAAGATCCACATTGATCCCTTGAAGGTGGAAGCCATTGTCGCTCTCCCACCTCCTACTGACGTTACAGAACTTCAAAGTTTGCAAGGGAAAACAACTTACCTACGACGTTTTGTTTGTAATTTCGCACAAAAGACGTAGGGTTATATGAGACTACTCAAGAAGGACGTCCCATTCATATGGGACGATCAAGCGCAACAATCATTCGGTAGTCTGAAACATGCCATTACGCATGCCCCTGTGCTCCAACCGCCCAATTACTACAAGGATTATATCCTTTATCTTGTTGCTTCTGCTACCACAATCGCCATGGTCTTGGTATAGGAGGAAAACAATGCCTAGGAGCATGTGATCTACTGCCTAAGTAAGGGTCTTATTGACTCTGAAACTCGTTATTCACATGTCGAGAAGCTCGCTCTCACGGCAGTCATTGTCGTCCAAAAGTTCTGTCACTACATACTGCTCCGCAACACCACCATTATCGCCGACTCGAACCCCATGTACCACGTTTTAACACGTCAAGTACTTGGGGGCAAGTATTCACGCTAGATCGTGATACTCCATGAGTTCGACCTCCTCTTCGAGAAAGCCAAGTCTAAGAAGTCTTTGGTGTTTGCCGAGCTCATTTGCGATCTTCCCCGTGTTGATTTAGGATCTAAGCCCAATGATTCTCTTCCGGACGAATCATTGTTCCTCATCAACACGTCTGACCCGTGGTATCACTAGTACAAAATGAGAGATAAGTGACCAGGCGACCAAAAAATTTGGTCACCACAGCCTTTTCAAGGGATAAATGACCAAAATTGATAAAGTTTAAGTGAACTGACTAAAAATGACCAATTTGATCATGGGATAAGAACTAAAGTAAAAATGACCAATTTGGTCACGAGATAAGAACTAAACTAAAAATGACCACATAACAATTGGTCATTTATGTGGTCATTTTTAGTTGTGTCATTCCAACAGTGAAAAAATATAATTTTGATAATGAATTTGTACAATTTACTAAATTTTAACACTGCAGATGGATTCGGAGACCCCCTAGAAGGGGGTCTCCGAATCCATAGTAAATTGTAACATTAATAGTATACAACTTGGATTATTTTTAAATAGATGTCTCCATGCATTCTTTGACATGCGAAGTTCCGTCCACGTGGTTACCCGCATCCGGGGATTAATTAACAAATTTTAAAAACAATGAAGAAATAGAATTAAATACTTATCTTTTTCAAAAGAAAGAAAACTTGTAACTTAATATTCAAGGATAAATCAAAATCATAACAAGAGCCACATGGCGGCAATGTCCCGGACATTGCCATTGCTACATGCTGTTGCAAGATGGGTAATGTTGTAGGAGTAAGAAGATATTGCCATGTTCTATTGATCATATGATAATGGTATTAGCAATAGAAAAAAATTAATTACAATAGCGCTATATATAATGTGTTTGCTAAGGTGGCGGCTCAAAAAATGGAAAGAAAAAAATACTATTTACAGATTGCCAATTAAGGATTTATATGACCTAATCTATTGTTAAAATTATAAATATGAATTACAGTCATTAACATTTGCTTCTTCAATCCGATATGAACGTTTGCTTCTTCGACATGGATAGCATATGCACCTTACAACATGCTTATATCATATGGCTACCATGTATATACAACATACTTGAATTGAAGAAGGGTGTGTGTAGATATATGCCATGGCGTTTAGTGATATTGTAAATCAAGTTGAAACAAAATAATGCTTGATGAAGTGATTTGATGCAAATTTTTTAAATATGAGCAGAGGTTAAAAAGAGGATCCACATCATAAATATGCAGCTCAGAACATGGTTAACCATGGTGCCAATTAAATGCAATCACATATAACATGAAGAAATTTATTACTAACATCAACAATGAAAATTAAGAAAGCATGTTCTCCCTTGCTAATAACATGGAGATTATTGCTCTCCTAAAGTGTACACTTTGTGGGATGCCTACATAATATAATTTTAAAATAGATTTAAATTGAACCCAATTCCAAAAGAGTATATTGATGATGTTGTTCAGAGCTATATTTATAAGTAAACTACTTATTTTCTACTTATAAAAAGTATTTATATTATTTAAACAATTCTAAAACATATATACATTAAGTATATATAATTAAGTAATTAACCTTAGTTAAAAATACTTATAAGATATATATATATATATGAAAACATATGAAACTAACAACAAAATACACATTTTAAAAAAATTACACTTCTTAATTAAAAAAACATATGAAAAAAGTTTTTTATTTTCAAGGGAATCCTATGCATTTATGTGAGGGTTGAAATTCTAACCTGGCAGAGTGCCATGGAATCGAGGACAAGGCAATTTTAGCTTGTATTTTATGTGCGTTGGAATGTCAAAATTGACCGTAAACCTTAACATTTTAAAACCATCCAAAAAAAAATTAACCCATTTTAATACATGTGCAATGATCTACTTTCATGGTCTGTATGAAGAGTAGAAATTTATCTATGATAATTTTCATGTGCTCCTCATATAAAGAAAACAGTCTCTATTAATGGTCAGCCTATGACGTCACATCCGTGAAAACCATCTACTTTGATATCCCATTGTACACATGTATAGAACTTTTTGGTAAGGATTTAGTATGGATTAAATTTGAACTCAGATAAAAAATAAGTTTATAGAAACCTAAAAGAAGTAAAATTTATTTTAAATTATTAGTTTTTAATATCAATTTTGAAAATCTAATTACATTTTGTTTAATATCGTCAATATTACTCATTTAACTAATATTTTAGACAAAGAAATGAAAATTATTGACTAGCACCATAAGGACGTTCTGGCTAATGGCATATAACAGAGACTCCCACTGATTCTCGATTTTGTCCTTCATGTCCTCCTTGAATTTCTTTCTGATGATGGTCACGGTCTCCACATTGATCATCTCACCCTTGTCAACAGGAGGCGTCAGGACGGTGGTCATCGCGGGTTTATTGTCGATAACTGCATGAATTGGACCGATTTTGTGTTTGCAATTACCATCGTTCCAGCAGCAGACCCATTGCCTGCCTTTAAAATTTCTCATGAGGCAAAAATCGCGGACTGTGCTTCGTCTGAGTATCCTGTTTCCATTGAGCAACATAGACGATAACACATCGATGATCAAACACGAGACCTGCTCCATATTGGCAACCCTCATCAGCATCCTCGAAGAATTGTTGGTCTCGATTGTTGTGTTGCTCACTAGTCTCGGAGACTCGAACCCTAGGTATCATTGCCATAGTTGTGTGACAAAACTATACAGTTTTTCTTCAAACTACAATATTGTGCAATACCTATACTTTTGCTCTGCGTCAAATATTTCTCGACCCTGAGTGGCTATTTATAAACATAAGTAGCTTAAGTCTTAGCTTGTTTTCACATACTACATACAGTAAAAAATCCAGGCACGAACTACAAAAGCAACCAGCGTGCAAAACTCTGTACAGTGCCAAGGGCTCTGAAACGATGTGGTCGTGACAAATCCAGGTGTGAATTGGTTTCAACAACGAGATATGCACCTAATTAAAAGGCGGTCAAACTCCGTAGCAATTAAATGTTGGAGCTTTAACACCACAATAGAAAACTATTATTGTCATAACAGAATAGAAGAAACAGTTTGCTAACAAGCAAATTGTTCAAAAAATAACTTCTATCTAATAATCGTTTCACCTGTAAAAGGAGTAAGGGAAGCTCATCATCGAATGGAGACGGCGCCAAAATCATTCAATCATCTAGAGAAAGGATGCAGATCTCTAAATGCCTCGACAAAGGGTTATCAAGTCTATTTCGCTGAAGCTGGAGAGGAAAAGACCACCACATTTCAGGCCAGACAAAGATAAGGGTTTTAAAACCTCCTTTTTTACAAATTTATATAGAAATAATGGCCTGAAGGGCACAAACATTTGCAAAAGGCCCCGAGACGTAACAAATGGCAACAACAGATGACATTTTTTAGAAGCCATGGAAACTGTACACTCTCCAAAGGAAAAATCTGCACAAGAAATAATCTTAAGTAAGCCAGATGTAATGGAAAATGGAAGAGGTCAAAACCTCTCAATGAAGTAGGAACCAGAAGAAGAACCCAACACTGAACAAAGTTGGAGGCTATCAGTAGTGCATAAGGAAAAAAAGGCAGTCAATAGAGCACAGATTTCATACGGAGACCATACTTGTGTTAAAAACAAAATAGAAACCTTGCCAAAAATCGTTCCTATATCCATTTCGCATAAAAACCCAGCCTAATAACAATGGAAACATCTAGAGTATGAAATATTTCCAAAACCATCCCACAACCATCGCAGAAGACAATGGCACAAAGGAAGGGTTTCATCTTACCTGGACAAGCACGCCGAAGACAAAACCAACAAAGACTCGGAGAAAGTTCTTTGTGGAGAACAATTGTTGACTAACAGACATCGGGTAACAGCCACAGCAAGAGAGAGCGGATATCTTGGCAAAGACACCTCCAATGAAACCAGAAACCAAAAACAACTACCGATCAACGCACCAGAAGCAAAACACAGCCGGGGTTGAGAAAAACACCGGCATCCATAAAAGAGGCTCGGAATTGACGTCAAATTAAGCAGTAACGGGAGAAAACTAGGAACGAAGGATCCCAATGGAGGCAAAGAGTTATGAAATGATAATTAAAATAAGACTATGAAGAGTCGAGAAGGACTGGTTTGTCCAAAGCAGCCGTAACTCCGCCATACTGCAATAACACCGGTGGGCCGCGCATTAAACTAGACAAAATCGAAGTACACCAGATGGGTGACGAAACCGGGACGTCGGGGCCTGGGGCACACAGCCCCAGTCCGACGTCACTACAAAATCAACCAATAACAGTTCAGAAAAATCGACTTTAAAAAAAAACAAAAAATATTCAATATTACATATTTTACTAAAACCTTTGCAAAACGCAATCGTGCCACTGACACCAACTATTGTCTCCGACCGAAAAATAAATGTTGGGGACATAATAATCTCAACCAAAGAATTAAACTTATAATAGCATTTACAAACTAAAAATCTTTTATATATAAACAAAGAAATTTCCCAAATTTATTTTTAAAAGTAATACTACACCTGCTTTACCAATCACCCAAATCCATTTACTCAACTCTAGCTCCCATATGTAAAGATGATGTTTTTCTGGTTGTGGAAAAAAAAACCCCAACCCACTAAGATTAAGATTTAATAAA
This sequence comes from Larix kaempferi, assembly GCA_027924585.1. Lineage (NCBI taxonomy): Eukaryota > Viridiplantae > Streptophyta > Pinopsida > Pinales > Pinaceae > Larix > Larix kaempferi. The sequence goes on from BSBM01000106.1 coordinate 33,738,027, forward strand.
AGGAATATCACACGGAGGAGTCGCTAAACTCTCTATATACATTTATTTCTGTTATTTGGAGTCATCTTGTTGGGAAAATCCTTATCATCGTAAGTTTACAGTGGTTGAGTCCTCACGAATTCATGGCTTCAGATGATGAAGAGGTTTTTAAAAACGTATGGCGTTTCCAATCATTTCTTCTCTTCTAATACCATCCTGCATTTCTGTAACGAAACTAATTTTTTGATTCCAAGTTATCTACGGATTCTATTATTTTCCTCTTGTTTTATGCATTGGACTGATGTAAAATTGATGAACGGGAAGAGGGTCTGGGTGTTGTCAATGAAGCATAAGTACAAGAGGGCCTGTGGGCCTGTTTCCCTCTGTCATTTGGTAAACAGGAGAAGACACAGGCCCCTTTGGAATCCATACACTCTGCCACCAGAAGGACAGAGGAGCCACGGCCCAGACATCAGTTTGGTCCTCCCAGGCCTCCCTCCAATTTGGTTGAACAAGAGGATTCTGATATATTTGTAGGCCCTCCAAGGCCGCCCCAATTCGTCAGAGGCGAGGATGGCAATTGGGAGGCACAGATCATGATAGGACCTCCAAGACCGCCCTAATTCGTTAGAGACGAGGATGGCGATGGCGAGGCGGAGATTATGATTGGACCTCCAATACCTCCTGCGCAGTATAGCGATGACCATGATAATGAGGAAACAGTAGGTCCTCCAAAGCCTCCGTATTTAGAAGAGGGAGCGGGGAATGGCCAAATGGTAGGACCTTCCAAATGCAGAAGCGACGACGAAACCAGTGGTGATTCCGATGATGAAGACGATGCCGTCGATTTCAAGGTGCCTTTAAGTAATGAGATTGTGCTCAGGGGCCACAAAGGTTTGAAGTTTGAAATCATTCAAAGTTATCCATGATAGATTAATCACACTTTTTTGGGAACATTTGCAAAAATTATGATGGTATATCCAATAATTATGAATTCAATGGCTATGGGTGTAGGGTTCAATTTGGGGGTTTCATGTGACAACAAAATTTCCATTTGTATAATTTTCCAGCGATTTCCAGGGTGGGTTTCTTTTTTAAATATTTTTTCTTGTTTTTTTTCCTACGTGGAGGGGTTGAGAGGATTTTTTCTCTCAGAAATCTAGAGAAAGAAATTTTATCATATTACAGAGAGTAAAATGCTTTCGGTAGGGCTACACACTGTAGGCTAGCTTCTTTCTATCTGCTTTTTCCTTTGTTGTTTTAGTTGATATCACTGATGTTAAAATTAGTTTTGCAAAACCCTTCTCAGTGGGACAAAAACCATAAAAAAACAGCTTTTGTTGTATTGATTGATATCACTGATGTTAAAATTAGTATTACAAAAACCTTCTCAATGGATCAGAAACCTTAAAAACAGAGGGTATTCCATTCCCTTACGAAACAATAAAAATGGAACCAAGGTTCATACAACATTCCATTATATACTGAAGATGTTTAGTGTCTAAAAAAAAATAATCAAATTCATAATTAAGCCTAAAACTGAAATGGAGATAATTGCGTCCATTTACAAGTAACTTTACCTTGTTGAAGTTGGTGAGGGATTGACATTCCTTGCTTCTACCATCTCCAGCATCCGAGTCTCATGCTAGAGTCCAAAAAGGACTCACCCAAGATGGAGTTGGTGAGGAACTAACATTCCCTGAGTAGTTGTTACCATGCGGGAGTTAGTGAGGAACTAACATTCCCTGCTTCTTCCTTCTCCAGCATCCCGAGTCTCACTAGAGTCCAAAATGGACTCACCCAAGGTAGGGTCATCCAAACACACAATAGCAGTCATATTGCTTTAGTGCGCATCCCCTTGAGCTGTCTTCTTTTGGCTCTTTATTTTCTTCTTCTGGGTTTGCAATACATGTTATCTGAGGTGTGCAGGCTCCTCTTGCAGTCCATTGATTCTTTCTCTAAGTGGTTTACCAGGTTTGCTATATTGAGATTGTCTACAATATCAGTGGCTCTCTACTTTCACATCCCAAGAACAGTCTGCTGCAATTCCTAGAGGACTTCACAAAGTATGCATTTATGAGTGCATGGTCTCAAATTGGGATTGGATGGCATTCAACTTCAGACAGAGATCATTGAGCTCTTTGACCAGATTAGAAACATTGTGAATATGTTGTTGAGGAGGCATGCTGGATAATTGCAGAGGCAAGGTAGAAAGTAAGCATTGATAAGAAGGCCTGGCAGAAAACCAGACCGTGAGGAAGGTCTGCAAGTAATGCACTTGAACAAGAATGCTACTTCATTGGAGATGGAAGGGTTAAAAAGGTCTTCACAGCATCATGAGGGTGCATTGGGTAGTGTAGAGCCAAAACTTCCCTTCACCTGACTTAACTCTAAAACTCCTTTTTGAAAATTCGTCCCATGCTTGGCTATTCAATTGAGTCTTTATTTTAAATTAAAAATTCCCTTATTAAAAGGTTACATGCTATCTTAGGCATGTAGGCTCTGCTTGCAGTCCCTTGGTTTTAAATCTAAGTGATCTACAAGGCTTTATTTAGTGAGTTTGTCTATAATATTAGTTGTTCATTCAGGCTCTCTCCAATATCAGTGGTCTCAGTGAGTCAGTCTGCAATATCTGAGGCATGCAGGTTCTACTTGCAGTTCCTTGATGCTAACTCTAATTGATCTACAAGGTCTTCTATAGTGAATTTGTCTGCAAGATCAGTGACTCTCTTCTTTCACATCCCTAGAGCAGTCTGTTGCAATTCATGGAGGACCTTACAAAATATGCATTTCTGAGTGCATGGTCTCAAATTGAGATAGGATAGCATTTAACTCTAGATAGAGCCCATTGAGCTCTTTGACCGGACTAACAACATTGAGAATATGCCACTGAGGAGGCATGTAGGATAATGGCATATGCAAGCTAGAGAATAAGCATTGAGATTTGAGAAGGCCTAGCAGAGCACCGGACCATTTGAAGGTCTGCAAGTGATGCATTTGAACAAGAATGCTACTTCCTTGGACAATTCAGGGTTGGAAAGGTCTTAACACAGCATCATGAGGGTGCATTGGGGATTGCAGAGCCAATATCCCACCCATCTGACTTTACCCAGAAACCCCTCTATGAATATTTTTCCCATGCTTTGCTATTCAATCAACTTTTGCATTAAATTAAAAAAAAAGTTCCTCTTTGAAAAGTTCTTTGCTATCTGATGCATGCAGGATTTGCTTGATGCATGCAGGATTTGCTTGATGCATGCAGGCTTTGCTTGCAGTCCCTTGATTCTTTCTCTAAGGGATCTACCAGTTCTACTATAGTGATTTTATCAGCGAGCTATCTGCTTTTGCATCCCAAGAACAGTCTGCTTCAATCCTAGAGGACCTAACAAAGTGCATCGTCTCAAATTGAGATTGGATGGTATTCAACTCCAAGCAGAGGTCATTATCACTTTGACCAGACTAGTGATGCCACTGAGGAGGCATGCTGGATAACAACAAACACAAGTTAGAAAATAAGCCTCGAGAAGAAGGCCTAGCAGAACACCAAACAATGAGGAAGGCCTGCAAGTGATGCATTTGAACAAGAATGCTACTTCATTGAAGAATGCACGATTAAAAAGGTCTTCACAGCATCATGAGGGTGCATTGGGTGAGGCAGAGCCAAGACCTCCCCTCACCTAACTTCTGAAACTCCTTTGTGAATATTTTCCCATGCCTGGCTATTCAAATGGTCTCTACATTAAATTAAAAATTTCCTCATAACGTCGTTAAAATTTGTCTCATCAAAATTAAATAATAATGATTTAATTTTCATAATTATTCTTGTAAGGGTGACATTCGACGAGGTTAGAGTCTAGATGTTCCATTGATATGTCAATAATAAACTTCGAGTCACACATCACTTGAATATCTTGGATGCTAAATCTTATTGCCAACTCCAAGCCTCTACAAAGACCAAGGGCATCTGCTACATTAGTTTGTTTTTTGTCCTATACACCAGGCAAATTTAAATAGAATTTGGCCTTGGCCTTCTTTCCCTGGATTTTCCTTTTCTGTACTATGGTTGAGGGAAGTCTTTTTAATCCAATAGCCTCTGCTACATTATTTGTTTTTTTTTCCTATGCACTAAACAAATTTAACTTGAATTTGTCCTTCTCTCCCCATGTTTCCCTTTGTTGCCCCGTGGTTGAGGGAAGTCTTTTTAATGCATCTGTTAAAGTTTATTTTCCTTTCTTTAATCCTATTTTATTTTGCCTTTTGGAATGTTCTTTATGTGATTTCTCATTTTGTAATTCTCATTTTTTTGTTTGCTCGAATGTCCTGGACTTGTTGGACTGGCCTTTGGTCTAAGAAACAATGACCCAGGGGCATCTAAGCCATCAAAATCACCCAGGGATCGCACCCAGCCTGGGCCACACCAACCCTTAGCATGGATGGATATTTTGGTGTTTCCTCCCACCTTCAAATCAGTTTGTTTTGCATTGAAATACATTTTCTTACCTAGGTGAATGTGTCGATTCTGTTTTTGTTATATTTAATTTTTTAAAACAACATTTTTCAAAACAATTTGTTTTGCATTGAAATTTGAAATACATTTTCTTACCTTGGTGAACGTGCCTATTTCTATTACAAGTACATACAATTTTTGTGAAGATTGTTCCAGTATGCAAAGAACCTTACTTGTCATTGGAAAGTCATTGTCAAAAGATGTAAAGTACTTCACCTATCATTGGAACTGTGTGCAGGTTGTTTCAGCCTTGGCTATTGACCACACAGGATCACGGGTTCTTACAGGTAGCTATGACTACTCTGTTCGTATGTATGATTGTCAAGGTATGACTTCTCAGCTGAAGTCATTCAGACAGCTAGAACCATCTGAAGGTCATCAAGTTCGTAGTTTAAGTTGGAGTCCAACTTCTGATCAATTTTTGTGTGTAACTGGATCAGCCCAGGCAAAGGTGTTTAATTCTGATATTTTTTGTTTCTTTACTTCATAGTTCTTTTAATGAACATGATTTTTAACTTTTAAATGGAAAGGGGCTTATGTCTTCCTTTACAACTATCCTCCTTATGTTCAGGCATTTCAATGTGAAACTTATGCAGTTTTTGTTTTATTGTTGCAGATTTATGACCGTGATGGCCTCACTTTAGCAGAGTTTGTTAAAGGTGACATGTATTTGCGTGACCTTAAGAACACAAAGGGGCATATATCAGGTCTGACATGGGGAGAATGGCACCCTAAGGAGAAGCAAACAATATTGACATCCTCTAAGGATGATTCCCTTCATATTTGGGATGTAAATGACTTTAAAAGTTAGAAGCAGGTCCAAATGCTTTTGACTGTGCATATTTTTGTTTTTTTCTTGTTTCCTAAGAAATGTCATTTTAACTTGTATTCATTTTCTAATTAAGTATTCCTTCCATCTGTCAACACATTTCAAAGCAGAACTATTACATATTCGTTTTCTTGATTTTAATTGAATTCCCATAAGGCAAAGCCCAACATGTCCTTTATATGGAGATATTACCTTATATATTCAAACCCAACGTTTCAACCCCCAACTGTCTTGTGACGACCGTCGTCATATACTCCACCATGCTAAGTACTAATTGATCGTTAACAATACCCTATATCATCGTGGTGTTGATTCCATTCTTCGACGTTGTCTGACACATGAGGAGGCTAAACATGTCTTAAATGACTGTCACTCTAGGGTTTGTGGCGGTCATCTCTCTAGGATGGCTATATCCCAGAAGATACTGCGCACGGGATATTACTGGCCATCTATCTTTAAATATTGTATCAAGGCCGTTAAGAAATGTCCCCCATGCCCGCACTTTCAAGCGAAAAAGCGCACCCACCCTGCCTCGTTACATCCGGTTATTGCCGTTGGCCCCTTTGCAAAATGGGGCATTGACTTCATGCACTGTAAGCCTACCTCGGCTAGGGGGCATGGTTACGTCATAGTAGCTGTGGATTACTTTACAAAATGGGCCAAGGCTATGCCTACATACACTGACGACAGCAAAACCGCCACACTCTTCATGTTTAATCATGTCATTTCACGGTTCAGAGTCCCACAAGCCATAGTCACTGACCATGGATCTCACTTTTAGAACCACATGGTTGATGAATTGAGCGCCAGATTGGGTTTTCGTCATGAAAACTCAACCCCTTACTACCCACAGTCCAACAGACAAGTAGAGGCCATCAACAACATCTTGAAAACCATGATTCAACGCATGGTGGGTACGCACAAGTCTAACTGGAACAACATGCTCTTTTCCGCACTATGGGCATACCGGACCTCCGTTAAGACTGCCACCAGATTTACACCATTCCAGTTAGTTTATAGATTGGAGGCAATCCTACCTATAGAGTGGGAGATTCCATCACTCAAACTCACAGTTGAACTTCTTTCGAACACCACTACCGAGGAAGAACGATTCCTTTACCTAGCAAAACTTGATGAGACCCGCCGCAATGTTGCTCTTGCCAACGAGGCACAAAAGAAGTGCATAAAGGCACAATACGATAGGTCGATCAAATCCAGTGTCTTTAATGAGGGTGTTTTGGTCCTCACGTATGACCAAAATCACAACAAGCTGGGGGCAGGTAAGTTCGAGTCCATGTGGCACAGATCGTACATAGTGAAACGTGTTCTCGAGAAGGGAGCCTAAAAACTAGAGGACTATGATGGGATATCTTTGGGTGAGCCCCGAAATGGGCTCTACCTGAAGAGGTACTATGCCTGAGTCTCTCACGCATAGATATCTTGAATATATTGTACATGGCGTGCGTGTTTTTTGTGGTGTGACGCTTTTGTTTTAGTGTGTCCAGGTCTTGTTTCGTTTCTTATACCATGTTCTGTCTGCATGTGTAGATGGAAACTTGCTACGGATTCACGAACGACACTAATCGACATACCTATAACCTTGCTTTGGAAGCCTGGGTACTTTATTCTCCCACCGGCGAGCTTATCAACTCAGGAGGAACTTGTCTAGGATACGCGACCAATAACGCTGCAGAGTATGAAGCGGTGATTAGAACCCTAACCGACGCTCTTTCCTTGGGTATGAACCACGTTGTCATCCATTTGGATTCACAACTGGTGGTTTCTCATCTTAACTGGATTTATGCTATACGCGACCCTACTCTATTCTGTCTCTTCAGATGAGTCTGTCTTTTGGAAAGGTCCTTTGAATCAATTTAGTACCTACACATTCCACGAGACATGAATATAGTTGTTGACTCGATGGCCAACTTCATTCTAGATTGGTACATTGCACACACATAACATATGTATAAAATATAAAAGCGTACATAACATGTAAATCATCCATTGTATAAGCAAACATGTAAACAAGATCACATTAATCATCCATTGAACACATAATGTATAAAACCACCGAAAATGTCTGTATATGTATATAAATCAATACAAAATGATGGTGCCGATACAAAAATATGAAGCATACTAGCTTTTAGTAAGAGTCATCTCTACAAAATATGAATCTCATTAGCTTTCAATACATACATAAGTAGAACATGAGCATAAACCTAGTTCCTAAGTTGCTCATGATAGCAAACTATGGCCCTCACGACTTTAGCCAGCAGCGTTCCAAAACAGGTAGACACCCGACGGTGTACTTTTGGTAACCTCGAGGAAGATCATGAAGACTCGACTCTGGGATATCCAATGTCAGCCTCTGGAGGTTCTCATAGACATACTCCACCTCCTCGATGGCATCACACATCACGGGACCCACCATTGGCACCTCTCCTCTCCTCGTAATGAGTGAGACTCCAACTGGTTGCGAGGGACCCACATCTGTACAAAATGTCAAGTCATCAGCACTACACCAATAAAATCATAAAATATATAAAATGAAAAACACAAAAGTTGTTGTTCTTACCGATGCCACTCCATTTTGCTCCCTCGGGAAGCACCAGGTCGGGATCACCTCTGAAATCTATTCCGATGTACGGATAATCCTCCATCATGAGGAGTTGTCCCTCTAGCCAGGTGAAGAACCATGTATCGTAGCCTATGATGGGACCCCCGCCGCCATGGAGGTCCATCACCTCTACCCATCACTCATGTGTGGATCCCTGGCATCTCGGTCATCCAAGCCCACATGTAGGCACAGATGAGGTACCCGCTCCAATAGAAAAGATATCACCACGGACCCATATCCAAAAATTTTCAACGCCTCGCGTCGACACTTGGTCAATGACTCTGGAGGTTGGTAAGGAGTTCCTCACAATGGTTGAATACCCTGTGAGCCATGCACTCCTCCGCGTACATCAACTGTGACTTGCTCGCAAGGTGAGCAGACTAACTCCCACTACCCTCACTATAATGTAGAGAATAGTACATAAAGGACGACCTCGAATCGCCTTGATGGGGATCTTCCCACCAATAGCCGCAATGCCTCCAGTGCAGTATTGAGTAATCATATCGTCCATTGTTCGATCACCTCCTCGTGATCTGGTAAGAGATATAGGTTCTCCCCTCTGAGATAATCCTATCAGGAAGTAGATTTCCTTGACATCTATACTCATTGTATGCACCCCGATCTCGAAGTGTTGTTGCGTCGGATCCCAACATCGGATCATGTGTGTCAGCAACGGAACTTGGGCCCTCATGCCCGGCACTCAGAAGTATTGAGTAACCCACAGTTCCTCAATGCAGCAATGCATTGAGGGTCATTTTCAGCCTGAGCATCATCCACCTCGTGCTCTCGTTCTCGCCACTCAATAACCATTTTTGTCACCGTGAACATGTCAAAAAGGACAAATAAACACTATTAGAACTCTTTCTAAACATCAAAACTTTTTCATTTGGGTTGGGCGTTGAGATGTAGTTAGACGTTTGCGCAGTCGCAGGACATCTTTGCAGACAGTGTGACGTCGACGCAAAAGGTCCTTACGGGTTTTGCAACGGCGCATGGGCGTTGCAGTTCCCGTAAGGAGGGCTTGCGCCGACCCGTGGGCGTAATTCCCCCCACCAAAACAACTCAAAGCCCTAAAAATTAAGCAAAAAACATAAAACTAATCCACTGAAAAGTTGCATAGCTGAGTTTAGGCCTACCTGTCTCTGACGGCTCGCGAAACAGTGGACCGTATCTCCCAAAATCAACAAGCAAAATTTGGCTCAAAACGGCACTTCACACTCTCCAAACTTGGTAAAAAACAATTGTAATTCTTTTTCACTATTTCACCTATTTTATAACCAAAAATGGAATATTCCTTTTGTAATTTGATTCTTTAGTGGGTTTTTTACTATAGTTTGGGTTATTTACTGCATTTAAACACTTGGTTAACTGTTTTTGACCTAGTCTTTGAGCTGCAGGAGAAGCTAGGTGCCTAATTAATGCCATTCTTCGTCGTGATGATCATCTCGTAAGTATTCAGGTATGAACAACTCTTTGAGCGTCTTTTTGTCATTATTTCGCTCATTAAATTCAATTACTAATGATACCGAGCTTACTCTTTGTTCTTTCTTGTGCTCATAAAATGATGAGAATAAGTCACCGAGTTATAGTTTATCACTTTTTTGGGCTCGTTAAACTCCTATGAAAAAGGAAACCCCCTAGAGTCTTTCTTTAAGCTCTTTTCAGGCTCTCTAAATACAAAAAGATCGCCAAGCGAACTTGATGCGTTCACGCTTGTAAAAGCATTTGAATGACCGTCTTCTTGGTGATATTTTACCCCTTTTTCGGACTAGGGGGCACTACTTACGAAAAAGGAATACTCTAGCCAATCATGACTGGAAGAGTCCTCTCTCGAGTTGTTTTACCCTTTTCTGAGTGAAGAGGCTAACCTTACGAAAAAGGACCTTTTGGATTCTTCTTTAGTTCTTTTCAGACTCTCTAAACATGAAATGACGTCGAGTTTACCTTCTATGGACTCGTTGAAATTCAACATTGAAGGGCCCGCCATGGGACGAACCCCTCCTTTCCCAGGTTCAAAAAATATTTGGGATTGGACTCATCTATGAGATGAGCTATACCGAGCATCTGGTTACCCTCATCAAGCTCATCAAAAAACACATGAGGCACTCATCAGTCATGATGGGTAAAAAGGATTTTTTTTTGTGTTACACCTTTACCAGTGGCAGTACTTAGTCGTTCTTGAACATGGAACTCATTTGCATTTGCATACAGTACTTGGGTCATCCGTTTGTCCTCGAGTTTTGCCTACTTCCTGAGTATTGTTACTCCTTTGGGTCATCCAAAGAATACTTCCATCATCAATTGCATTAGGATTTGGCATCATTCTTGTCATGTCAATACTGCCAAGTCATGCCATGCCCATGTTCAAGAATATATTCACCGCTCATCATTTGCAGTCAGTACACCCTCCACCATGTCGATCTACTTCGAGTCAATCTTGCATGTTAGTGTACCATCCGATCTGCTCTCAACATCTACTATCGAGTTTCGTGTCGTTGATGGGGGATTCATTATGGTCCTCCTTAAACGGATTCATCCTTGTCGACCTCAACACATCATCCGAGGATTGAATCTAGAAACCAACCAAGTACCTTGGGCCTGCATGCCTCAATGGAAAGTTACCTCGCTTTCGACATGAGTTTGCATCATTGACTCTAGATTGAAATATTTCGTCAAGCATTCAACTTCAACTCATTCATTCGCGCTTGATGATATGTACTATGATACCTTGGGGATCATTGACATTAATGGTGATTCCCCCCGCCCTTGTTAACGGTATACATCAATGACCGGTAATCAAGTGGTTTATACCATGTTCGACGTCAAGACATTTGTAATCAAATGGCTAGATTCGTATCATTGCGGGTTCGGCTTGAAGACCCTAGGGAGTCATGTTTTACCCAGGTTGCGATGGAGATTGTTTTGAGTTATATCACACAGATCCACTTTGTATTGGTCGTGGTTGTGTTATCATCTCATCATGGATCTACGCTTGTTTCTAGTAGCCATGATTGTGTTCAGTCGGTCTTTACTACCATGGATCTGCGCCGTATTGGTCGGCAGCCATGTTGTGAGTCATACGAGATTGTGTTCTAAGAGTCAGTTGTATTGCAGCCGACATCTTCCATCCGACAAGTCCTTGCCATCCTTCTGTCAGAGTATTTCACCTATTAAGTTCCAACAACTTCATTCTTTGGGGGGCATTATGTTACACCTAAATCTTGCCACCATAAGACTCAGTGTAAACATCCCTGAAGTTCCCATGACTAAGAAATCAAACTGGAAGAGATACTGACCTATTTCCATATGGTTTAGTTAGGTCGTCGTAGGCCACCCTTGTGCATCATGCACCGTCACAGGTTGTCCTAATGCAGCTTGCACCGATGTCAGGTAAAGTGGATAAAGGGCATCTTCCAGCCATTTCTCGAAGGTGTGTGACTTGGATCTCTATCCCTAACCCTTTGAGAGGATCCCTTAGTCCTCTCCCACTATTTCTCAACCTATCCTATCCTCCTAGTCCTATATATATGAAGCTCCTTCCCATTCCAAAGGGAGGAAGGCTATAGCATCCATATGCTGGTGAAATAGAGCTTAGGAGATCATCATTCATCCATTGGAGGCACCCATTTCTCCTTAGAGGCATTGGCTTGGCTTGTTGGAGGAAGATTGCAACATTAGGGCTTGGTTGTAATCTTATCTCTTCTATGTATTTCCACTTTAATACAGTAATACAAAACTCTTTCCATAAATGTCTTATTGTTCATTGATATTTATAATTTACTTCCTTAACCGTTTACTTAGATCAAATATTATATAGATGTGCTATTACTGCGTGTTTGTCTCTTGCATGTTCTGACAGGTCTTGCAGCTTTGGATCAGACGACCGTGGAACTTGGAGCGGCGAGGGAGAAAGAGATCTACAGATTTGAAAGGTAAGATGTCCACATCTCTTAATCTCTAATTTCATCTAGGAAGGTAGATTTGTATTCTATACTATTTGTTCTAGATTTGCATTGAACTAGGGAGATCATTCCTTAAGTCTGGTTTCTGTAGATTGTCCGGCAACATGGTGATGCATCCTGATTGATCCTAATGGCACCTAAATGATCGTAACAACATTTGAGTGACCTTAAATCCCCCTAAATGGATTTATTGATATTCAAGTGTCCCCAACAACATTTTTAGTGACCCTAATGACATATGAATGACCTTAATAGCATGACATGAATCCTAATGACCATGAGTGATGATGAACCCTAATGGAATATGAGCGACGATGAACCCTAACGACATATGAGTGACCCTAACAACGATGATGACGATGATGCTGTTGATGACGTACTTGATCATGATGTTGATGACTTTGATGACAATGATGATGATGATGATGATGATGATGATCTTGATGTATCGTATGATGTTGAGGATGATGATGATGATGAATTTGATGTCCATGATGATGATGCATTTGATAGCACTTATGGATCCTAATTGATCCTAATGGAACCTAAATGACTGTAATTGTGTCTGAGCAACCCTAATGTCACATAAACGATCTAATGGCATTCGAGTTTCCCTAACAACATTTAAGTGACCCTAATGGAATCTAAATTACCCTAATAGCATGAATATGAGGCATTATGCATTATGCATTATCACAATCCTGATGGCATTGATGGTGATTTGATAATTATAAGATGATATCAATCACAATTGATGCATATGCTCCCACTCAGATCCCAAATCTCTTTTATAAAACTCATGTAATTAATTAGGTGATTTAGTTCCTTTATCATTATCACAATGATGATCTTGACAATAACATTGATCATCATGATATATGATGATGACAATGATGATGACTATGGTGATATTAATATCGATGTCTAGAGCGATGATGATAATTATAACGGTGATGATGACGATGATGATGTTGATGATGATAATGATGATGATGATGATGATGATGATGTTGATGATGATAATGATGATGATGATGTTGATGTTGCGACCAGATTTAACCCAAGATTAGCACCATGTTTAGAGCCTAATTTAGCTTCCTAATTGTTTGTAGGTTTAGCGCTAATAAAGACTACAATATCATCTAGTTTTTCTCCCAAAGTAGCACCATGTTTTGCTCCTAGTATTTCACCTTGTTTTGCTCCTATATTTGCTTCCAAAATAGCATCAAGTTTTGCTCCTAGAATTGATCCTAGTTCAACATATGAGTTACTTAATGGATGGGATAGAGGTTATTGGTTATAGTACTTGAGGGTTATATTTGGGAGGGTTATGTTAGACATTGATTTTGATGTCTATGATGATAACGATGATGAGGATGATGACGATGCTGATGAAAATGATGATTATGAGGATGATGCATGTTATTACACTATTTGACCCCAATTGACCCTAATGGCACCTAAATGGCCCTTTTGGCGACTAAGAGACCCTAATGGAACCTAAATGACCATAATGGTCGCATTTGAGTGTCCCCAACGACATCTGAGTGAAACTAATGGCATGATGATGATGCATCTTGATAATGACAAATATGGCATTGATTATTTGTACGATGTTGATGATGACTAAGATGATGATGACAATGGCAATGTCCCTAACAACATTTCAGTGACCCTAATGGCATCTAAGTGGACCTAAGAGCATTTAGGTGCCAATAAGGTCACTTTTATTCGATTAGGGTCACTCTACTGAAGTTGGTTTGATTAAAAACTGATCAAACTATCAAAATATATTAGCTCAATCCACATATCCATCAATTAAAAAAGAGACCTAAAAATAATTGATTTCAACTTAGTGATGATGTCGATATCAATGTTGATGATGCATGTGATAGCACTTCTAGATCCAGATTGATATTAATGGAACCTAAATGAATGTAATGGCGTGTGAGTAACCCGAATGTCACCTAAATGACTCTAATGTCATTCGAGTGTCCCTAACAAAATTTGACAGACCCTAATGGAATATGATTCACCCTAACAACATGACAATGATGCATTATGACAATGGTGATGGTGTCGATAATGAGTTGATGATTTTAAGATGATATTAATCACAGTTGATGCCAACATTGACTATGATGATGATATATGATGATTTTAATGATGATGACTATTGTAATAATGTCAATGTCTATGATGATGACGATGATGACAAGGATCGTGACATTTACTAATTATTAAGACCCGTAGACCCAATTAGGTGAGATAAAACATCCTTTACGGAATTCTTGTAAGGTAGTAGGATGCCTTGTTCATCATCACAATGTTTATGACATGAATGAATATCATGATGATATATGACGATGAAAATGATGATGATGATGATGATGATGATGTAATGTATGATGTTGATGATGATAATGATGACGATGTTGATGTCAATGATGATGATGCATGTGATAACACTTTTGTATCCTGATTGATCCTATTGGAACCTAAAATATTGTAATAGTGTCACATTGACCCTATTGTCACCTAAATTACTCTAATGGCATTCAAGTGTCCCTAACAACATTTGCGAGATCCTAATGGCATCTAAGTGACCGTAACAACATGACGATGATGTATTATGGAAATTATGGTGGAATTGATAATGATTTAATAATAATCATATGATATCAATCACAATCAATGCCTACATTCCCACACAAAGACCAAACATATTTTACAAAAATAATGTAATCTTATAATCAAATCATCATTAACTCCAACATTATTGGCATCATCATCATCATGATGTTAGGGTCATTCAAGTTCCATTAGGGTCACTCAATTTTTTTTAGGGACAACTAGATGCGATTAGATCTATCTAAGTGTTATTAGGGTCACTCAAATTCCATTCGGGTCATTTGGGTTCCATTAGGATCAACCAAGATCAAATAGTGTGTAATCACATGCATCATCATCATTATGACGATAAAAATGATGATGATGATGTAATGTATGATGTTGATGATGATAATGATGATGATGTCGATGTCAATGATGATGATGCATGTGATAACACTTTTGTATCCTGATTGATCCTATTGGAACCTAAAATATTGTAATAGTGTCACATTGACCCTATTGTCACCTAAATTACTCTAATGGCATTCAAGTGTCCCTAACAACATTTGCGAGATCCTAATGGCATCTAAGTGACCGTAACAACATGACGATGATGTATTATGGAAATTATGGTGGAATTGATAATGATTTAATAATCATCATATGATATCGATCACAATCAATGCCTACATTCCCACACAAAGACCAAACATATTTTACAAAAATAATGTAATCTTATAATCAAATCATCATTAACTCCAACATTATTGGCATCATCATCATCATGATGTTAGGGTCATTCAAGATCCATTAGGGTCACTCAATTTTTTTTAGGGACAACTAGATGCGATTAGGTATATCTAAGTGTTATTAGGGTCACTCAAATTCCATTCGGGTCATTTGGGTTCCATTAGGATCAACCAAGATCAAATAGTGTGTAATCACATGCATCATCATCATTGACATCGACATTGACGTCGTCGTCATCATCCTAGTCATCATCATCAACATCATACAAATCAACAAAATCATCATTGTAAACATCATAAAAATCAACAAAATAGTCATCGTCATCATCATTGCCATCTCCCTCATAATCATGAATTTTATCGTCATCGTCCTCATCATCGATGTAATGTTCATTGTCATCACTGTCATCTTGTAATAAAATCATCATCAATGCTAACATCATTGGCATCATGCATCATTAGCATCATTGGCATGTTGTTAGGTTCACTTAAGTTCCATTAGGGTCACTCAAATGTGTTTAGGTACAACCAAATTCCATTAGGGCCATTTAGGTGCCATAAGGATCAATTAAGATCAAATAATGATATAATCACATGCATCATCATCATTAACATCGACATCAATATTTCCATCATCATCATCATCAACATCATACATATCACAATATCATCATTTTCATCATTCTCATCATCATAATTTTCATCCTCTTTGTCCCCATCGCCGATACAATCCTCATTGTCATCGTTATCATCTTATAGTTAAATTATCATCAATGCCAAAATCATTGTCATCATGCATCATTAGAACTATCGTCATGTTGTTAGGGTCACTCAATTTCCATTAGGGTCACTCAAATGTTGTTAGGGAGAACTAGGTGCCATTATGGTCATTTAGGTGGCATTAGGGTCACTGAGATGCCATTAGGGTCATTTAGGATCCATTAGGATCAATCAAGATCAAATAATGTTGTCATCGTCCTAGTATTAATCATCATCAACATCATACAAATAAACAATATCATCATCATCATCATCATTTCCATCTTCCTTGTCATCACAATTTCCAATGTCATCATCCTCATTGTCTATGTAGTGCTCATTGTCATCGTTGTCATCTTGTAATCAAATCATCATCAACACCAACATCAATGGCATCATGCATCATTAGCATCATCGTGATGCTATTAGGGTCACTTAAATGTTGCTAGGGACAACTAGATGGCGTTAGGGCCATCTAGGAGCCATTAGAGTCACTTAGATTCCATTTATGTCATTTAGGTACCATTAGGATAAAACAAGATAAAATAGTGCATAATCACATGCATCATCATCATTAACATCGACGTTAATTCCTACTAAATGATACTTATGGAATGAATCAGATCGAGATTCTTTTAGTAGTTCCCGAACACACCATATCATTTCCTATCCTAGGGAGGGCGAGCTTATAGAGCCAGTAGATGGATATGATGTATCATAAAGAACAATTATTAGATATAGTGTTCTGGTTTCCCTAAAACTATAATGTTTTTCCTTTCATCCTGAATCTTCATCACGATCCAAATTATTCTTATATGATTTCGTCGCAACGCCAGGACATTGCCACCTCGTGCCTCTTGTTTATTATATATTTACCTTTAACGATAAATTTCCATTTTATTAAAATTCATTTTATTTTTAAATATTTATTTCCTATATTATATTTTTATTCAAATCACATTCATATATGGGATGGGATTCAGCTCTAAAAATTTTGCTAAGCTTCTAGCTTCTAGCATTAAAGCTTCTTCTACTATTTTCATTAGAAAAGGGCTATAGAGAGTTACAGGTGTTCAGGGACTCGAAGCTTGTGGTAAACTGGGTAATCGAGATTCAGCGATGCCATAATTCTCACCTATCTCCCTTACTTGTTGAAATTGTCTTATTAAGAGCAAAATTTACATCTTTTTCTTGAAGGCACATCTACAGGGAAAGAAACCATCTTTCTGATGCGTGGTCTAAAGAAGGTATTCAGTTGGAGTTCGGTCAATGGCACATAAATGAAGATCAAAATGATGAACATTTTTCCTACTATTATCAGCCTTTTTCAGAGGGGCCGCAAGCATAGATAATGTGACAACATGGACGAATGAAATCATCTCCTTTTTGGTATCTTCTACCCAGTATTTGACAGGATAATGAATGAGCTACAGGCTACTACTTTTTTATGCTCTTAACATTAGAAGATCTACTTCCGTATAAGCATATTTAGAATATGATGTGACAGTATTTGTGATATCTATGTTATTAGCATTATATATGATTGACACTCCATTCTACAGACAACTAGAGTTGGGTTATTATCATACCTGCTAAACAACCTTTTTTGCGCAAATATGCATGAAATCATATCTCCAGATGTAACTTGTTTTTGAGTAATAAAATTACAGAAATTTTCCATTCGAAAAATTCAAATCACATTCATTTTATTATTTTATTTTTTTCCTTAATATTTCTCATATTCTTATTTCCATTGTATTTTATGTTTGATTTCAATATTGAAACAAGAGCCACGAGGTCGCAATGTCCTTGCAGGTGCGGGTGTTTTTTGTAATTTAAATAGCTTAAGTGAGAACAATGAACCAGTAAAACAACCAACATCATCTATTAATGATAAAAGCTACACAAGAATAAAAAAAGGATGCGAGAATGCTCTATTTAGAAATGGAGGAAGGTAAAACCAAAAATCTTCTTGTTTCCTTTACAAACACTTTTATTTAATGTTTTGAATAGAGAATTATTACTTACAGTAAAGATTAATCTTATATTGAATTATTAACTGTAATGTACCATATCTGATTCAAAGGCACATTAACTCCACAAACTTGCAAAAATTAAACAAGAGTAGATAGCTTTGACCAAACTAGTTAATTTGACTAGGAGTCAAGTAGAAAAATTCAAACCACCTCAAACTCTTCCTAAATTTTCCCAAGATGATTTTAATGGCCTGTTAAGGCTACAAGTAGGATAGAAACATGCCAATAATTTGACAACAACACTTTTATGGTACTTCACGCCCGGGTAGACCCCTTGAGTTAAACCCAAGGGTACAAGGCAATTGTCACGAGACTTCTGTGGAAACCCAAGGCTTTTGGTGCTTGTTGAAAGTAATCCAACCTAGGATTGACTATTTGAAATATATCCCAACCTTATACAACAATCAAACAAAGGTTTATAAGAAAAATGGACAGAGTTTGGATGTCAGATAGACAGTTGCACTACTTATGACTAACTGACTAGTTTTTCTTCAAACTTTCCCAAAGACTCTTAGATGGTAACGAATTTAGGTCCTAAGGATGTGGATGGGTTTATCAGGGTTTCATGGACCTGCAACAGCTTACAGAAGGACCAATGAGCTCACACAATGTTTTTATGACAATTACTGAAAAACTAGGCAATTTTCGATGCACATAGAGCAAGCCTTGAAAAATGAAGATACAAACAACTTTAGTAGTCCTCCAATTTCTCCTCTTGACTAATACATAAAATGAAATACATATTATTGAACAGCAACAAGCTCTATTAGACTGATATAGCAGCATTTGAAAGTATATATGATCCAAACCTATAGACAGTTCATAATCTTCAATGATTTTCACAAATAAGAGTAGGGATTTTCAATGGAAAGAAGAAAGAAAGAAGTATAACCCTTAGATCATAACCATATACAGAAGAAGAACAGGTTGGATGCTCATGGATGGCTCAATAAAATTTGATACAATTCACAGGGGTGCAATTACTCAAATAGTTCACTTCTTGTTTTGAATCTTACCATGAATTTCACCTCAATTTGGCACTAGCCTCTGCATCAACTCTAGAATATCGAATTCTTCATTGTGATGGATGAATCAGACCCGCAACACATTCTCTAATGGCTGCACTAGAACTTGGATGATAACTGAAATAAGGTTGATATGGGGCACATCTCCCAAAGATGGCTAGTAGCGCATCTCCCAAGCCTCTAAGAAGCAAAGATCTCAAGACAAATATCAATATTGGAAAAAAATATTAGAGTGGTGCACTCCTCTTCTTCTATAATCTAAGAGTCCATTTGGATTTGTTGAATGTAGCCTCCTTCCTTACTCATGCACCCTCCTTGACTGTTTTTAGCAGCTAAGCTTTTTCCTGCTTTATCCTTACTTTGTTACCTTTCCGCTTTGGATTGATTTTCTTGCTTTCCTGGATTCTATCTCTACTTTTCTTGTGCTTTTTCTTGCTTTTCTGCTTCTTTCTGCTTTATGGACTTTCTTGCTTTTTCTGCCAGCTTTTTGCTTTTCTAAACTGGCTGCTTTTGTGTTGCTTTCTATCTTTTTGTGGATTTGTGGATTTTTCTTGATCTTCTCCTAGTTACCATTTGGGTTGAAAACTCACTGAGTCCACTAGATCTAATGCACACACCTTAGCCACCT
Organism: Larix kaempferi; assembly: GCA_027924585.1. Taxonomy (NCBI): domain Eukaryota; kingdom Viridiplantae; phylum Streptophyta; class Pinopsida; order Pinales; family Pinaceae; genus Larix; species Larix kaempferi. Next base: position 33,757,737 of record BSBM01000106.1, read on the forward strand.
AACACATGCTCTAATTGAAAAAATTAAATACTATAAAAATTTTATTGCAATTTAACATAGCACTTTTAATCCCAAGTCTAAAAATTAATTACTTTGGCAATTAATACATCAAAATTGACCCCCTCACATGTTAGGATTTGGCTAGAATCTTTAGGGGTTGTCTAAGTAGCAGAATAGTCATGGGGTTCTCATGGAGGGGACATTACAGTCCTCCCCACCCAAAATTGCTTGTCCTCAAGCAATTGTAATCCTGGAAATTCGAATTCCAAGCTAACTCAAGGATATCCACCATGTTTTTGTTGCGCTACTCTGATTTTTACCCTCTTTTCAAGGGATAACTCTTTATCCTCTGCAACTGTATGGTCAACCCAACTGAATGAGGTGAGTTCAAGGGTGATATTAGGGTACCAAATGAACCTGTGGATATGCCAGCTAGTTAATACACGCTCTTTTTTTCGCTGCATCTGTAGAACAAAACAATGTCAGGATCCCATTGTTTGTGATGCATTCCTCCTAACATCACCGCTATCACGTGTAGCAATTTATCATTCCAATAAATGCTCATATCCCACCAATCAATTGGGAGTTCATCACTCCCCATACTGCTTTGGAACTCTGTGATCCTCTCCAACCAAATGCAAAGATCCTTTTTTGCAACATGCACACTAGTACTAGGGCTCACAACATTAGTACTTGTCTCACCCAACATACTCAGGTGAAACCCCCATGCCCTACTATGAATTTTGAAGGCATCATATAGCAGCCACATATACCCTTGCTTCTCCTTCAAGATCAAGTCTTTCACTAATGAAGGCATCCCATAATCTTCCTGGTGCAAGACTAGTGCTTGGCCAACCTCCTTCATGATAGTTCTTTCCCCAAGCACGTGCAATTTAGATTGCTCTCCAGGTTCTAACCTCATGTTGTGTGATGTCACCATTTGATGAGGATATGTGTTGATGCCTTGAAGAACTACCTGCTTCCTAAGAGAATCTTTCAAACTTATTTGAGGCACTTGATAATTCATGGAATGCTCTCTAAGGGAGTATAACCATTGTACTCCCAACATGTTGGCCTGATTTTACGAATCAAAGCCAATAAAGAGGTTTTATCCACACAATCAACTTACAGCAGTGTCCGGTGTGTTTGAATTAACAAGACCTCGCAGGTTATGGTCCTGCTACCAGCTAGTTTGTCTCTTAAGGAAACCTTAAAACTAGCAAAATCTAACCTATTCTAATGTTTATCCTATCTATATATCTACAAATGTCCTAAGGCTGCTTTCGGAAGGAAAGACTCCAATTTTTAGGGAATTTTCTAAATATGAAAGCTTAATTACAGCATGCAGAATGATTAACAATGCTCCATAAAATAAACTTTAAAACTAATTAATCTAACTACCCTATTTAACCCTATCTCAGCTGAGAGCAAATTTGAAACTAAGATTAATCATTAATCAATGACAGAAAATTGAAGTATGATATAAACAAAACATATTTAAGTCATATCAACAGTAACTCTGCTATATAGAAATGGAGATGAGATTTAACCTAAAACACACAGTCAAGTTTCACTTCCAAAACCGATTAATAATTATCAATCAAGACAGTCATTTGAATCTGAAATAATGCTTATTTAAAATTCACCGTTAACATACAAATGAAATTTTAAATAAACAAGAAAGTATATCATTCAAGCTAATGATTATAGTGAACACACTAATGAACAAAACCATAATGACATATTCATTCAATAACTAACTTGAGACGATAAAGTGAGAAAATTATTTAAACATCAATGTGTCACAGCACACAGAGTTTACATATAAACAGAAGATGACAAACCGAAATATATCTGTATATATAAAAATCCAAAAATGAATACCAGTCACAGCATCATTCGCAGATATCCAGTATCATCCACATAAAAGCTTCAGCTTCAAGTTTGATGTAATACTAGCAATAAAATATATTTCAAGAAGTTTTCTTCCACACTCCATCCATCCCGAGTTCATCAAAAATCTTCATTCATATACTAGTGAGAGTCGGTTTTGCTATAAATGTTGCATGCAACATTATAGGAAATTATTTAACCATAAAGGCATCTAATTACACCTACTACTAAAAATAGAATCGACTAGCCTGAGTCGAGACATCTCAGAACGTTCTTGGCCATTCACAAAATTCCAGCTTGTAATAGATCAGCTATATTTTCATGCCAACGCATCAACCATGTCCTGCATTCCTGGAAGAAGATGGTGATAAAACCTCCTGCATTAAATTCAATAATTATATTAAAATCAATTTAACACAGTTAACAGAAATATTAAAACAAAATTATAAATGCATGCCTGTAAAATCTCCGATTTTACAGACATGCAAAATCGAAACAACCATTACCTGTTATACTGCGACATAAGAGAAGAGAAAACTATTAAGCCTCGTTATGAAGAGCGACTACTCTTCTAGCTTCGGCTAATTTAGCCTTCAACCTGATAATTTTAACATTTTGTTTTTCAATTCGTTCCAATAGCAGCTGGTTTGTTTTTAATATCGATTTCTTGGATTTCTTGAGTTGATTCTTTTTCACGTTGGCCCTTTTCCACCTGTCAATCCATTCTAGCAATTCTTTCCTGAACGTTTTATTTTCTTCTTCCAATAAGGCTGTACACTGTTTACTCTTTCCTCTGGACTTTGTGTTTTTATCCTGATAGATATTTCCTAATACCTGTTGTAGGGTTTCGTCTTCACTAGCTATATGAGGAGAACGAGGACTGTCACAATGCTGATTGTGTAATGGTTCAAGTTCTACAGTGTCAACGTTTATTTCTGGTTGATTGCCCTCGACCTCACCTGATTGCACATCACTCCCCTGCGCAGTAGCGGAATTCCCTACCTCCATTGTGTTAGGGACAGGCATCGGAATATCATCCTCAATATCTACAACTGCAGGTTCGGCAACAGTAGATTTGGAAGTCTGTGGATCAGACCTATACCTTGAAGTTGAATGAAGATTATGCATGCTTCTAGTGACTCTACGCGAAAACGATAATTTTTCAACATTCAACCCTTCCTTGTCACAACAAACCCGAGCCAAATGGTTCAACTTATGCATAGAATTATTATCACAGTCATCAGGTTTAACAATTTCATCTTCGGCTGATCCCTCTTTTAATTTTACAGGGTTGCCATCATTCTTACCAGGTTCGGGTTCTTTTAATATTTCCCTAGAATTGCAAGGAACTGAAACCCTATCAGCATCTTCATTTACTTTATCGTCTATGGACATGTTTACGGCCTCTGGTTCATTATCCTCTGAGCTATCAACCTCAGGATTTATGATTTTTCGTTTCCTACGAGCTCGAGGAGATGGATTAGGCCAATACTGTGTTGGCCCCAATTTACAATCGGCTAGAAATTTATCCCAAGACAGACCTTTTGCAGATAATTGGAATTGCAGTAAAATTTTAATCAATCCATGGTGACACAAACTATTATCAGGGTTATTGAAATTCCTTACAGACTGTGACATTTTCTTAAGGCTTTGCCACAGATAGAAGGGCAAATTAAGTTTATAACCCTTTACTGCTAACAACAACCGTAAATGATACAAGTGCAAATGGGAAAAACGTCCACAACAGGTTACGTACCTTACCAAGATTTCATAGTAAGCTCTCCACTCGGGCTTTAGAAATTTTACAGGTACGCCTACCCTCAATTTCGTCTTATCTGGTAAAGGCATTAACAAAGCCAAACACTTCTTCTTATCAACCATAAGGCCCTTAAACCAGCGTTCTCCCACCTGAGGAAGTTTCGTGGCTTCAGCAATTTTGTCTTCATTGATAACAAATTCGAAACCCCCAATTCGCACCCTGTCATTTTTAAAACTCATTGCAAACATTTTGGTAATCTCCACATGATGACCATCAAAGCTTTGAAAGAAATGTGTCCATCCCATTTTCTCGAATTTCTGGGCAACCTCCTGATTGGCTTCAATAATTTCATACCCTGAGATTTCAAAACGATTAAGAGGAGACATGGTTTCTTCAGGACTTTCTGGGCTTAGTCGTGGAATGAAAGGGAAAGTGAAAACAGAGGGAATAGGTATCCACACACACGACATGCTAGAAAATCTTCACATGCTTCAAATCTGATCAAAAATCAAATCTCTGAACCTACCATTTTAGCGGGATAGTGATAAACGTTACAACTTTCATACTACACCATGACTTATGCCAACTTATCTACGTTCGACCATGCCCAGTAGTGATCACCACTTAACTTGGCTAACCGGCGATATGAGATCACCACTTAACTTGGTGAACCGGCGATATGAGATCTGATAGAACCATTATTACGATCATTGATTATTGACAGTGGTTCATAATTAATAAGTACAATGGCGTAGTTTGAAATGACTGTTAGCAATTAACACTGTCAACACGGTTTTGCCAAATGCATACAATTGTCGACTCTGTCAAGGGGTGAAAGCCATGTTTCCATACCAGCTCATCGATCCAAAACGTTTATTGATTTAACCATTGATTTAGTGTATGGCCAGTTCATCAAGCGATCATCCCTGTTTTATGATGTTTCGTAGTGGTATGAAGAGTAATAAATTGCGTTTTAATCGTTAAGTAGGCATTAATCAAATAGCCAGCTTGGTGTTTATTTTATGCATATGTACGAAACTATATATATGTACAACACTAAGTTTTTTTTAAAACCTTTATACATCCTATTGACACATTATACTATCTTATAGCGTATTTATTATATGTAAAAAGCTTCCTATACAAATCTTATCTATAGATTAACTATGATTTACAAAGTTCATAATAGGGTATTCCTTATGATATTAACTTTAAAAATTCTCTTAGTCTTTGGACTAATAATACCCTAAACAATGTGTTTTATGATATTTCTCTTGGCACAAATCCCTTAAGTCACATAAATTCATTTTGATATTTTAAATAACTTTAATGAGAATTTACGAAACTTATCTAACCTTCGTTCAAAAGCCAAGTTTAATGATCAAGTTACTATCAGCTCTAGAATCATTAATTACTTTTCTTTGATTAAGAGCACCTTCAGAATCAAAGATTCTGAAGGAGCTCTAACATAATTTTGAATTGATAAATCACATAAAGAGCTGATCTCTCTTCATTTTGTCAAGAAATGAAGAGGTTGTTGCTGGCTGCCAACACAACACCAAGTTAGTATCGACAACATTAACAACATAAAAATGATATGTTAAGGTATAATCTCCTATGGTTACTTGTAGATTTGGAATCCATTTAGTGTAACTCATGGATTTATTACTTGGTATGACGACCATGAAACCTTCAAAGGTTTCAATAGGTATCTCCATTCTTACCACCAAGGTTGAATCAATGAAATTGTGGGTAGCACCTCCATCAACCAAAATTGTAAATCTTTGTCCCTGAACCACTCCCTTGAATTTGAGAGTGTGGAAGCGAGGTACTCCTGTCATGGCTGCAATCTTGCCACTTGTTGGTGGTAGTTGTTCTTCACCTATTGTCTCGTAGCCACCATATGCTCCAATCGGTGCTTCCTCATTTTCCTCCTTAGCTTCCCTCTATGAGAAGAACTCAATGTATTGTGCCTTTCCCTTAGCACATTTGTGACCTGGAACCCATGGCTCCAGGCATGCGAAGCACAACTTTATCCTCCTTAACTCATCTCCGTCTTTGATAACATTATTCCTCTCAAAAATTCCGGTTGTACCTTTTTGAAACGATCCCTTATCCTTGAGACATTATTTTTTTTTTAAAAGAAAAGCCAAAAAAAAAAAAAAATGGAATAATCATGACTTTGGGGGTTTTGAACATCCTTCTGCAAATTTATTCATAACTTCTGCTATAGGTGATGAAATCCAATTCCATTGAAGACCCATTTGAGATATCGAAGAGACATTTCTATCCATATAAGATACTTGCTTTGGGGTGGCCCAGAGAGTGAGAAAATGTTTGTTGAAGCCCAAGAGATGCGCGCACACTATTTTGCAGACATATGTTGCTTTAGTCGATGATATCTCTCAAACCAGAAAGCGAAATAAAAAACCACGAAATACCCATTTTAGCTGAAGGAAAGATATTTCTAATGAGATATGGTAGACCTTCTAAAACATTATGTAGAGTTTGTGGAACTTGTTCAAAATTGACTGTACATGCGACCGCAGTGTGTAAAAACCTAATCCGGATCTTGGGGGCTGAGACCCGCAAGACTTGAATGCCGAGAGAGGAGAAGAAGGGATAGCTTCAAAACTAAAGCGAACAATGAACCAGCTGTGAGAAAGACAAAGTAGTGAGATGTGGGCTATGAATAACATAGATGGACAAACATAGAATAAATATGCCACGTGGAGGGGTGAGGCTCAAAGAGGGTTCTTTGAGCCTCACCTCTCAAACTATACTAATAAAGACACTCAGAACCAATACCCCAATAATAACTCAATAAAATAAGAGAAATGTAGGATAGAAACCAAATGAGTAACTTGTTATCATGAGAATGCTTGCTAGGCCTTTATATAGCATTATTACAATGTGTCTTGCGGCCATACCATGGATATGAAAGGGTGGCCTCTCCATTTAATGCTTTTATGATAAATGGGAGAGGGTGACCTCTCCATTTAATGCTTTTATGATACATGGGAGAGGGTGGTCTCTCCATTTAATGCTTTTATGGCTTATACATCCGAATTTAGACCATATGCCCCCTAAAATTCGGATCATTAGGAGGTGAGTTTGTCTTAGGTGGTAATCTGGTCTTGGAAATAACCTCTTGAAGATCTCTAGTTTTATTCATGGCATCTTGCAATGTCATAGGTCAGTGAGATTTAACCGGTGCTTTAAGTGGCTCTGCTAGGCCTTTTGTAAAAAAAAGAATCAAACGAGCTTCAGAGATATCAGTAACCATGATTGCAAATTTTTGAAGATATGAAATGTATGCCTTAGGAGTTCCAACCTTCTTCAATTGAGCAAAATCTTTGAATGACATCTCATGATCTCTCCTATGAAACCTATTCACCAACCTTCTTGTAAACTCTTCATAGGTGGTTACAGTATCATTTCCCAAGGTTCTTAAACCATGAAACCACCAATCGTTAGACTCTCCTTCTAAATGTAAGGTAGAAATTTTAATGGCATCCCTTTCAACCATAGGATTCAATTGAAAGTAAGTATCAAGCTTTTGCACCCAAGAGCTAGCTGTGCATTTAGAAGATCCATCAGAATAGGGAATGGATATCTTACCAATGGTTCTTTGCAACTCAAAATTTTGAGTAGAATGAGTGGAGATTTTGTTACCTCCTCTTGGTTTGGCTTTGTATTGGTAGTCACAATACTCCTTGAAGGTCAAATGCCTTTTGCAATCTTCACCCAAATCCATATATTCTTTAAATCAAACCTCCAAGGGTTCAACTACTTCAAACTGCATCTCAGGTTCCTTTGGTCTAGGAGCAAGGAACTTGGGCATAGTAGGCCTTGGAAAATACTTGAATTCATGTGGCCTATTGCGAGGCCCAGTTTTAGAGAACAAAGTCTCTCCAAGAATCTCTTCCCTTCATGTTGGGAGCCATTGCTGCTCCCTTCTCTATCTCTACTCACCAACTGCTTGGCAAGGCACTCTCGAGTTTCTTGACCCGGCTTGATGATGTTCTGGGATATGTCTTGCATGCCTTTCAACATGCTCTGAACAAAGTATATGAACTATTCTCTTTCATCCATGCCATTCGTATCCTTTCCTCCTCGAAGCTTTCCTCTAGTGGACTCAACCTCCTCTTCAACACAAGGTTCTTCAAGACCTTTCCCTTTGGGTGGTGGAATTCTCTTGGGACTCATAAAAAATAATCAAGATCAGGTTCAAAGGACCATGCTATGAAACCACTGTAATGTACCAGATCTAATTCAAAGGCACATTAACTCCACAAACTTACAAAAATTAAACAACAGTAGATAACTTTGACCAAACTAGTTAATTTGACTTGGAATCAAGCAGAAAAATTCAAACCACCTCAAACTCTTCCTAAATTCTCCCAAGATTATGTTAATGACCTACTAAGGCTACAAGTAGGATGAAAATGGGCCAATACTTTGGCAACGACACTTTTATGGGTACTTCACACCCAAGTAGACCCCTTGAGCTAAACCCAAGGGTACAAGGCAATTATCCATGGGACTTCTGGTGCTTGCTGAAAGTAATCCAACCTGGGATTTACTATTTTGAATATCCCCCAACCTTCTACAACAATCAAACAGAGGTTTAGAAGCAAAATGGATAGAGTTTGGAGGTCAAATAGACAATTGCGCTACTTAGGACCAACTGACTATTTTTTCTTCAAACTTTACCAAACACTCCTAGAGGGTAAAGAATTTCAGTCTTAAGACCGTGGATGGGTTTATCAAGGTTTGATGGACTTGAAGCATCTTACAGAAGGACAAATGGGCTCACAGAATGCATTTTATGACAATTACTGAAAAACTAGGCAATTTCCGATGCACATAGAGCAAGCCTTGAAAAATGAAGATACAAACAACTTCAATTGTCCTCCAATTTCTCCTCGGGATTGATATATAAACTCAAATACATATTATTGAACAACAGTAAGCTCTATTAGACTGCTATAGCAACATTTGAAAGTATCTATGATCCAAAATTATAGACAGTTTACAATCTTCAATGATTTTCACAAATAAGAGTAGGGATTTTCAAAGGAAGGAAGAAAGAAAGAAGTAGAACCCTTGGATCAGAACAATATACAGAAGGAGAACATTTTGGTTGCTCATGGATGGATCAATAACATCTGATACAATTCATAGGGGCACAATTACCCAAATAACTCACTTCTTGGTATGAATATCACCATGAATTTCACCTCAATCTTGCACTAGCCTTTGCATCAACTCTGGAGGCTCGAATTCTTCACTATGATGGATGAATCATACCTACAACATGTGATCTAATGTCTGCACTGGAACTTGGATGATAACTGGAATAAGGTTGCTATGTGGCACATATCCCAAAGCTGGCTAGGGGCACATCTCCCAAGCCTCTGAGAAGCAAAGCTCTCAAGACAAATATCAATACTGGAAAAAAATATCAGAGTCGTGCAATCCTCTTCTTTTATAAACTAAGAGGCCATTTGGATTCATTGAATGTGGCCTCCTTCGTTACTCATGCGCCCTCCTTGACTATTTTTAACAACTAAGATTTTTCCAGATTTATCCTTGCTTTGCTGCCTTTCCGCTTTGGATTGCTTTTCCTACTTTTGGAAACATCCTACTTTCCTGGATTCTCTCTTTGCTTTTCCTGTGATTTTTCCTGCTTTTCTGCTTCTTTCTGCTTTATGGATTTCCTGCTTTTCCTGCCCTCTTTTTGCTTTTCTAAACTGGCTGCTTTTGTGTTGCTTTCTATCTTTTTGTGGCTTTGTGGATTTTTCTTGATTTTCTCATAGTTTCCATTTGGGTTGACAACTCACTAGTTCCACTAGATCTCATGTGCCCACCTGAGCCACCTAGCACATGCTCTAATTACAAAAAATAAATATTATCAAAAATTTATTGCAATTTAACATAACACTTTTAATCCTAAGGCTAAAAATTAAATACTTTGGCAATTAATACATCAAAATTGACCCCCCCACATGTTAGGATTTGGCCAGAATCTTTAGGGGTTGTCTAACTAGCAGAATAATCATGGGGTTATCATGGAGGGGCATTACAGTCCTCCCCACCCAAAATTGCTTGTCCTCAAGCAATTGTAATCCCGGAAATTCCAATTCCCAAGCTAACTCAAGGAAATCCACCATGTTTTTGTTGTGCTACTCTGATTTTTACCCTCTTCTCAAGGGATAACTCTGTCTCCTATGCAATTGTATGGTCAACCCAACTGAAAGAGCTGAGTTCAAGGGTCATATTAGGGTCCCAAATGAACCTGTAGATCTACTACGTCATTAATACACCCTCTTTTTTCAGCTACATTTGTAGAACAAAACAATGCCAGGATCCCACTGTTTGTGCTGCATTCCTCCTAGCATCACCGCTATCACTTGCAGCAATTTATCATTCCAAGGAATGCCCAGATCCCACCAATCAATTGGGAGTTCATCACTCCCATACTGCTTTGGAACTCTATGAGCTTCTCCAACCAAATGCAAAGCTCCTTTTGTACAACATGCACACTAGTATGGTCCGTATAAGTATTACTTATATTTAAATGCAGATATTATTTATGTAAACAATAGAAAACGTATTTGAGTTTTCTAGATTTCTATATAGAGAAAATTGTGAAATCAATGCATAGAATGCCTCTATAATAGACAAAGAGCTCTATTTTTTTTTTAAACAGAAACAGGTGAAAGGATTATATTAACAAAGGCTGTGCACAACCACTCAGTACAGAATCAAAATCCAGCTCTCTGCATCAAAAGAGGGAAAATTGCAGAGACTTATATTGTTTGTCCCCTGGAGTTCTACACTTTCAGAATTCCTAAAAATTCTAAATTTACTGGTGGGGTAAACCCTCACAAACTGATTACATATTTTAAGGCAAAAAAACATTCAAAATAAACAGCTGAGAGAACCTGCAAACAAGAGACTGCCATTATCCGTAGTTCTGCTGGTAAACTGAAGCCGCCTCTGCCATTTCCATATTTACTGTTGGGGCCTCCTGAACGCAGCTACATTGTGTTTTGTATACAAAAGCAGAGATGTCTGTTTTAACACTGTCAACCTTCCCCATTAATTCAATTATGTTCCTATCAATATCCTCCATGCGTGATTCCAAGCAGGATAGCCTGGAATGAATGTATTTATCTTCCAGAACAAGTTCATCGATTTTGTTTTTTGTATTACAAACTACTGCATAAGTTCTCGATAGGTAAACCTTAATGTCGGAGGTGAATCGACTCAGAGTGGATATCACCTGCCTGACGCCGTCCATTTCGCTACCAGCCGGGAGAGGGTTGCCTTCTAACAGCACCGTGGGTTCCTGAGAGAGGCAGAGATTTCGCAGAGCCGGGAGAGGGTTGCCTTCTAACAGCACTGTGGGTTCCTGAGAGAGGCAGAGATTTCGCAGAGCCTGGCCGAGAGGTGGGGATGAAGGGCCATCCATCTTGAACATAATAACACCTACTATCGCCTGGGATGTTAAATGCTTAGGCGTGGGAACTGTACTCACCACGAGGAGAGCACGTGGAGTGACGTGAGGTTTCCGAGCCATGCTATGGCGGTGGAGAGGGTGAGGACTATAACCAAATTCGCCACCAAGATCAGGGCTATTAAGCCTAAGGTTTTCCCAAAGTGTAAAATGCCAAGACCACATTTCCATTAAGGTAAAAAATGGTATATTAAAGCTTTGTTTAGGGTTGCTTGCCCCATTTCTAACTTGACTCCATCATTGGCCAATGTGTCAGCAATACCATTATGGTCCCTTAGCACATGATAGTAGAGTGTGTCCCTTGGGAGAGCAAGATGCTTAATTCTTTTCTGAATTCTCTGATTTTTGTCGTTCTTGAGGGGGATGCCATTGCTCATAGCTTGAATAACATGCCCGGAGTCCCCAAAAATCTGAAGACGATTCATGTTAAGGGAGGCCGCTAATTCTAGTGAGTAGTACAAGGCAAGCCATTCTGCTTGGTTGTTGGTGCTGATGCCGAGTCCCCAAGAGAAGTCTACTAATTTATTTCCTCCAGGGTCAAAAATTACCCCCCCGCACCTGCCGCCCCCTATATGTGACAAAGAGCTCTATTTTAAATATGCAAAGATATCTATTTAAATACATTTACAAATATACTTATTAAATTGTCGAATAAATTTCCTTATTCAAATCATAGAGGAATTTTATTTCTAATGTGAATAGAATTGCTTGACCGCAAAAGTAGAAGGGTCGAAATTTGAGCATATTATAGCCATAATGCTGAGAGGAAAAAGTTAAATAGCCTTGGAATCAAAATATTGTTGTAACCGAATATGCATGAATAAACAAGGACGAGTTACGAGGGTTTTAAACCCATGCAATCTAAATCTTAGAAATATTTTAATATGTGTTATAGAGGTCAATTTATTTAAAATTAACATCATTTAAATATATTTTTCCAATACAACTTTAAATTCCCTATTGTAACCAGACAAACTAAAATGCAATCATCACCTCAGATGAGAGATAGCTAAAGCCAGATAACTCAACCCAACCCAACGAAATATTAAAAAATTGTAAGGTCACGTTCACCTCGAAGGCTGGACATTACAAACTTGTACAAATTTCTGAAAGCAATTGAAATGGAAATCAGCCTGTGGGTCTCTGCAAATCCAATCAGAAACATCTTACCTTCATCTTTTTCATGGTCCAACTCTAGGCCTGCTTTTACACAAAGAATTACCTGCAGGGCATCTTCACTTCCATCCCAACAAGTAAGTATATATAAGCACTTCTCTCTGTTTCTACTCTGCGAAAAAAATCGTGGGTGTCTTAATAATGCAACAGAGCATATAAACTTATCTCGCCATAGCTGCTTGCAATGGAGGATATGTATCAGTTAATGGTGATACCAATTATTATGCCCTAGTTGATTAGGATGGACTGTAATTTTAAATCTGCTGTCCTCTGTATGGCAAAACAAACAAGGTGCTACCAATAATTTACTAATTTATGGGGATTTTTAAAGGCTATTATTAACCCCTAACCCCGCCCCTCCCCTCCCCAGTATTTTCTGTAGGCCATCCACTTATTTCATTCATATATATATATATATACACGCTTGTTTTGTTTACTGTACTTGTGAGCTTTTGATGTAACTATAGTATATACTTGAATGTGTTTCCTGATTGGTATTTAGAATGCATATAAGTTTATTGATTTTTAACTATTTTGTGAATCATGATTTACATTCTAGGAAGTGACAAGTGCTGGCATCCTCTGTGATCCTTGCAAGGGGAAAGGATGGGTGGTCTGTGATTTCTGTGAAGGTCAGAAGATAAATGTTCAAGCGCAGAGCAAGCGATTCTATCGGCGTTGTCCTTCTTGCAGAGCCGTGAGTCTGTTCACATGACTATGTATCTCTGTCTGTGTATGCTTGCTTTTAGATATTTGGATTAACGAACTTTCGTTCTGAAAGCCTCGTCTTGCTGTGGATATGCCCATTTTGTTGTCATGTGAGTGGTCTTTAATATGCATGGATTCGATTTTTTCCCTTCTATGAGGAGAAGTAGCTAATGTTTCATTCAACCAGAAATAATGCCTTAGTGATTAAAATTGTCATCATAAACGTGTAGAGTGATGCTTAATTATCTTGCACAATATGCACTGAGATTGTTTGGAAGATGCGTTAAATGTCATTTCACCTAGGGATTTGCAGCTCAAGGAAAGAACTGTTTTAAATTTTGGCAAACAGAGTAAAATATGGATGCTCTGAAGCACTGGAGTCAAAGTAAAGAATACGGCTGTCAAGCAAATGCCAAGACTGTCCTGGGTACACCTGTGATGGTGTGCACTTTCTCGTTTGAGCTAGGAGTGTGGCTCATCTGTCGGATTTTTCTTCATGCTGTAGTTGCACAGCATATTAGCGTGGTTTGAATAGTAAAAAATTATCTCCTCACTTTAACCACAACTCATGAAATTTAACTCTCACTAGGAACAAGTCAATACATACCCCAGAATCTCCAAAGAAAATAAAAAAGTCTGGTTACTTGAGAATCTGAGATACCAAGTTTTTTTTGCCCTCTGTGTGTACCAAAAGTAAAAACAAGCTTTACAAAATCTCGGTGAAGAGATTATAAGATGCATTTTGATAAGACGTGTTTATGATAAAATTCAGTCTATCCCCAATGCTATTTTTGGATAGCAGACACCCAATCGCTGATGTAGATATCTAGGAGAGAGTTCATTGCTTCAATAGAGATGGGTTTTCTCTGGAGAAGTGGAAGGGTTTGATGAAAGTAAAAATAAAATGCCAAACAGCTATGCAGACTTGTGAAAAATAAATGCCAATGAAGGGTCTGGTGTTCTATTTCTTTTAGTTGGATGATTGGGCATGTGATAAATGTTCATGATCACCTGGAACTCAAACAGACATGGAATCATATTTTATGTTTTTTTCTTCATGGGAAAGTCTTGCAACACTAACAGCAATGTAGACATGATCTGTAAATGTGGGACTTGTAGCCTGCAGGTCTCACCAACATGGATCATCGTCTGCAGAAATGAAATTTGGTCTCTACTCTCGGAATAATGCAGAGATCTCTGTCTTCAGAGTTGATTCCGAGGTTTCTGTTCCGGATTGGTTCACTGCTTTAGGTCAGGTTTCGAGCTGTCAAAAGTCAGGACCAATGCTAATCTCCAATGCCAGTGCACTCTCTGCAATGGAACAGTCAATTTGTCAAAGCTTCGGTCAAAGTCTCCTTGTGCATAAATGGGTAGTACGTATGGAAGTGTTCGATTCTGTTTACAATGCTCTGTTTCCAGTCCAATTACATCACATAATCTGTGTATTGTAATGCGTGATCACAGGATTTGGTTGTTGTTCAACCATATCTCCCCATTCAATATACATTCAAGCAATACATCCAACACAGATTTCAGTACATGCTAGTCCAAATACATACATACATACATATATATATGCTTTGGTTTATAACTTGTTCCAAATTCTTGGGTTTTTATGTGGAGGTTCGTATGAGTGCCCAATAAAGAGCCAAGCCACTGTGTGTAATGTCAACCAACAACAAATCTGCTTATGCAAAACTCAGCCCCGCCTCTTATTAAATAATACACTAGTACTTCTATGCTCATTAGTCAAGTGAAAGAACAGCTATGTCTGTTGTTCAATTAGACAACAAACTTCACAATGAACACTCTCCTTTGAGGCAACAGTTACCTCAATCAGTTCTTAATTGGAAGACAAGGCGATGGTTATTTAATATGCACTTGGTTTGAACTGTGGTATCCATTCACCAACGCTGCTACACTAAACTTTCACCCAGCATTTTTTTTCCACAATCTCTAACAGCAAACTAAGTATATTGCTCCAACATTACTAAAGAAGAGAAATGCTTTAGAAGCACAGCATTAATGGCTCCAGCATTAAATAAGAACAGCAATGCTCTCTTCAACGTCAACATTACCCAACATTGATACATGTATATCTTCAAATGCATAGCAGCAATTTAAATGCCATTAATGAGGAAATGAGCAGTGTGTGTATTCTCATGCAATTATTTCCCATTGTTTATTGAAGCAATCTCATATCTCTATGATGCTTTTCACCATCATATAAGACCGTATTCAGTTGATAATTGTATATATGCCAGAGCCATGCATTAGAGTATACAGACTAAGAAAATAATAGAAATGCTATCTCAGCAATGTATGAAAACGAAGTTGGAAGGCTGTAGGCTGAAGCTCCATGCAGGTCGCTGAGGATGGGAGACTCGATCCATCTTTTGGACAACAGCTAAGCACCATAGGGAAAGTGTACAGCTTTAATTATGAACCCAATGGTCTGGGGAATTGCTAGTTACAAAGAGCTAATAGAATCTAGCTGAGAAAATGCAACAGCTCTATTATTACAGCCATTGATCTCTTCAAACACAATTTGATGAACCGTCTGCAGCTCACCAGTTCCTAACTATTGTGATTAGCAAAACGATGGCAATAATTGATTCTAAGCAGAAGTGAATGTCAATATAGGCTGAAATTGATCATAACAATCCATTGCATGCAACTATAATTACAATTCCATCAAACAGCAATAAAATAAAACTCAGAGATTTTTTACACTGGAAACCCAAATGGGAAAACCATCTTCGAGTGGTGATGTTCAGTTTTTATGCTCAACAATTTCAGGGTTACAAGTGACAGTCTCATGACTTTTTGGGCCATTTATCAGTTTCATAGCCAGGATTATCCTCTGCATCCTCCTCTATTCCACCAAAAGATCCTTTCTGAGTTAAATTGGTAGAGGAGATAGACAGTGGTTGGGTAGATAAAAGGCCAAGCATCCTTGTATTTTCATTTCCCATTCCAAAACATTCTTCTCTCCTATTTCGTCGTTTTCCTGTAATGTTCTTCAAAGTTCTTCGCATTCTTGTCTTGTTGTGTTTTGCGTTTGCATTGTCCTTTTTTTTCAACCATCAATTTTTGTCGACTGTTAGGGTGTACTGAGTCTCATTAGCCATTCGGTTTTGTTTCAGATCCATTTTGGAGAAAGACATATATTAGAACTTATGGTATTCAACTTGATGGTGCATAAAATCATTGTGAAATTTGTTGCAGAAGCCATTAATATGTATTTGAATTTGTCAGTATCCCTAGTGTGGAGATGTCTCTGATTACTAGATTCTTTAAGTGGTGAGGATTATGCAGACAAAATTCTCTTTGGTTAGGCAGCTAGGCCTTTGAGTAGGTGGAAGCTGAATTTTGAGTATATTGATCTCTCTTTAATTAGATTTTTAACTTGAGTACAATTTCCAATTTTTATAGTTTGAATAATCAGTGAAAAATTGATTAAGCAAGATCGGTTAAGTGTCTGGATAAATCTTGGAAGTTATTAGGGAAACTTTTTGACAAAATGACAGCAGATATGGTTAAAGTGCAGGTTAAGATGCCAGCAATCACAAATTTTATACATTATAAATTTATAGGATCGAGTCACCATTTTAATATCACGAGTTGGGTTCTTTCTATGAACTCTTCTCTTCTAATGGACTTAAGCATCGAGTATTTTCTATAAAATAAGATTTTAAGGATGCCTCAAGTCACTTGGATATATTTTGTTCTGATTTCAAACACCATTTCAAGGATTTGCAAGATCGGATGCATTTTAGGACCAATACAGTACTTTCTGGCTTAGGCAGAGATGACAAGCATTGTTTAGTTACCTTTTTTGATGGGAAGCACTGTCTACTCTAATTCGAGATAAATAGACGGTATGGTTAGAGGGCTTTCTACAGTGCATTTTATATATTTGAAAATTGAAAATGCAGAGTGACGGTTTCTCCCAAACAAAGTACATAAGTTGTTGACAAAACTCCAAGATCTATATGATTTGCTAAAACGTTAATCCAATTTGTAAAAGAAGTAGTGAACTCTTTCACTCGGTAATAGCAAAGTTGTGTGACCACAGTTACAAAATCCGTATCAAGACTCATATTAACATGTCAAAGTTGGGTCCAGTTATAGAAGAACTGGGAAAAGTTACAAGCTGTAACAAAGGTAACAACTTGAGTAAAGATTTACATTGAAAAGAGAGGATGGAGGAGCCCGTAAAGTATTGTATTACTGTGCTCACACATATGACAGGGCAGATCCGATTTAAAAGAAAAGTTAAATGGAGGTACAAACAAGAACAAAAGTTCAAATTTAGTAATAATAACGAAGGGGAAACCAATGAAATAACCTTCATATACATGGAGTGATAATAGTTAATACTATAATAGGCATCTTATAGAAAGAGATAGAAAAGAATAAAAGAGTGCTTTTATGCAAAAATCACGAGTACTTCAGTTTTTGTTCCACTATTAGTGCCAGTACTGTACTCATTGGAACGGTAGAGTAAAGACACTATCATATTTGGCTATAATCACAGAAGTATATCCTGTAGGATGTATCCTCCCAGAAGTAGATTCCACTCTTAAGGCATTAGTTTTCAAAGGTCATGCAAACTATACATTTCAGCATTGAGATCTGAAATACTTTATTGCAAAGATTGTATCCACCAGTTATCTTTCCAGAACAATCATTTGTCGAATAGTGGAAAATAACAATCAATCTGACTGCTGTTCATGAGTTTAGTCAATAAGAACAAATGAGATATCATTGGTACTACTTGATGCAGATATTGAGAAATCATCTTTATGGAATTGAAGGGCCTTTCCTAGTAGCTGCTCTATTAGCTAAAATACTATACTCCAGATTAAAATGCTTGTCTTGTGGTAATTAGAACAGTTTTCCCTTGAGTGGACTAATTAGTTATGTTTTGTAATTATGACTTGTTGCACTGAGAGTAGTGAGGTGCTCTACAGCCCAGTATGGGGGAGATGTTGTAAACGTTACGTAACATTATGTAACATTACATAACATTATGTAACATTACATAACATTATGTAATGTAACGTTACCAAAAATAAAGTAAAAAAAGTAATTAAAAAATTGCATGTCTGCTCATAAGTTGCCAAAAATAAAAATAATAATTAAAAAATTTTATGTTGGCTCATAAGTTACCAAAAATAAAAAGTAATTAAAAAAATTCGCGTCCACTTGTAAAATAAAAAAATTAAAACCAACATAAATCCATCTCAAACCTAGATCCATCAAGCACCGAGAGGGATCAAATTTGTGTAAGTGTAAATTTTTTCTTGATGTGTAAAAAATTTATGATAAAAAAAATTACACTACAAAAAATTGGATCCCTCTCGGTGCTTGATAAATCCAGGTTTGAAATGATCTATGCTGGTAAATAAGTGCAATACATGTGTACCTTGGAGAGTAAATCAAGTGGTAGAGATATTTATTGTAGCTGACCTCTAACAATGTAAGTGGTCTAGTTGATTTGTATATAAGGACATATGGTTGAGGTTAAGTGATCTAGTTGATTTGTATACAAGGAGATATGGCTGAGGCTCGGAGATATCAACAATTGTAAGATGCATTTGTGAGATGCTTGGGTGAGACATTGTATGTGGAGGGGAAGATTTAATTATCGACAAATTGTCCAATCTTGAACTGTTTTGACAATGATGGCTATTATTTTGAGAGCAAGTTTTATTCTGTCTGTTGTACGGAAAAAGTTCCTAATGACTGGGGTAAGTAGAGGTCACCAACATTAAACATACTGTCACATTCAAGCAGAGATCAAGGAATTTGCAGACAAGAGACAAAATATTTTTATGAAATAGACAAGGGTTTGAAAGTTGAGCACATAGCACCTTATACCAATGAAGGTTGATCCAAGCTCTTCAATCCTCAAGCTTTGCTCCTCAATCTTGTTCCGAGACCTGCAATGTGAACATAACCCTCCTCAAAGTTTTTGATTACAAATGGATAAATAATTAAATTGGAAGTAAATAGACATTAAAAATATCAAACAGTTTCAAATATCCAATTCATTCATCAAATTACTAGCAATATGGGAAAAGGAAAGATCTTTTTATTGATTGCAATAATGGCAACAAATACATTTCACCTTGATCTGCTCAAGCAACTCTTGAAACTTGATCTGGATCCTTTGCTCCTCTCTTCTACCAAAATTCTTCCAGCATGACTTTGCAAAAATGAGTGTTCTTTCCCTCTCATGGCCTTCCCTTTGTATTTATGGCAAAGTTGGGAGAGGAGTTTTGAGAGAGGATTAGTTAGGAACTTAGGATAGGTAGGGAAGTTAGGGAAACAACTCCAACTACCTATATTTCAAATTTCTTTTTTATTTTTCGTGATTTTGAGGAACACACGGCTGAAGAATACACCACTCACATGTCAAGCGCGAGAATGTTTAAGGCGACATGTGTGTGCAACTTTTAGGGAAACATATGAGTAGTAAAGGGACCACAAGCGGGTAACTTGCAAGTTGCTAAGTCTTCAATAGCGTGTATGTCCTAAACCCAATACACAAAAAGAGGTAAACTGGAGAAATAAGGAATGACTAAGGCCACAAACATCAATAACAAATCCAGGCTCTTCCATCCATAGTGTCCTTTTGTGGGAGCGAAAATTCAGTATCATCACGGACGGAGAAGTGCTGATTTGATGGATAACACTGTCTTAGTGTTTCCCATTTTAAATTCTTTTGTTGATATAGTTATGGTTTTGTTACTATTATTTCCTTTAGTCCTTTTAGGTTTATACACTAGACATGCTTAATGATAATGAATGGATGGATAATCTTAGACCCTGTAGTACATTTATTGTTGTTTGAAGTAATAGACTTGCTTACAATAGTGTTCGCTGTTAGATGCTGTCCTTATGATGGCCACTAAGTGTACCACATTTCCAGGGGCATCCTTAATAAATTTAGGTTAGTCATATTTGGAAGACAATGGAGATGTAGTTGGTGCATTGCACTAGTGATTGGACTTTTGCGCTGGGGCTCCATGTACCATGAGCAGGCAACCCCCTGCTATTCACTCTCTAGTTCGCTTGGCATAGTCTCAAGGATTTTATATTAGTTTCCCTCGACGCAGAGCTGTCTGTGTTGTTTGTGAGCATCAGGAGTAGCATAGAAGACAACCTCTGACAAATTTTCTTGAAGAACCTCGATTTTGATAATTTTGTACTGCGCCTCTAGCCATATTTGAACCAAAGTGACCTATAGAGCCTGAGCAAGGAAACGCTGGATGGGAGTTGATCCAAGCTAATCCTGAGCTTGCAGCCAAAGGATGGGGCCGACTCTTGATGATAAAGATCCTCTTCCTAACGTAGGGGCCATCCCCACAGCTACTTGATATGACACTACGTGCTGGAAAACTAGCCTAGTTACTCTATCTTAGTTTGTTTTAGATATTTGGTTTATTAACCTGTTCTCCTTTAACAATGAACATTTATTTTTGGCACTTCATGGCACCTTTTGAGTAGTTGATTGGGACTATTGACATTATGGTTGTGGGGGTTGCGTGTGCAGCCCTTTGTATTGTATAATATACACGTACTATTTTTTTTGTATAGTAATATTTTTTTTTGTAAGGCTCGTACCCACAGAGTTTCGAACCAGTGACCTTATGCAAGGAGTGCCTTAACAGTACACCCATTCACCATCTATTCTACACCCCGTGGGATTTTGTATATTGATATATCTGAGAAGCATTTTATTAAAAAAGAGAGGAAGAAGAGAGTGAAGTTGAAGATGGAGATATTGCAGCAAAAGTAATGAGATTTTTGTAGAACAAAAGGGGAGCAGAGGTTGAGGCTTCTTGTTGTTATGGAAACTTGAAGGCAAAAAAATTAATAGATTAGCTAAGCAATATAGAGTGCTATTTCGAATTCAAGAGAACGTAAGACGAAGAGCCATAGAGGATAAAATTTTCCAGTGTGAAGTTGAAGGGATGCATTGGCATATAGTGGGACTTTTTGCAACACGAGTAAGTTTGGCATGGTAAAGAGAAGATTCAAATTTGGAGCAAGATGGTTACAAGGTTTTTAGACAATCTTATATTTGTAGATTACAAATAGACATTGTTCAAGCAAATGCAGAATTTGCAACAGAAACAGAAAGAATGGAGTGTACAAGATAGCACTGCAGAATTTTACAAGATTTCAATCTGACATGCACATGAGGAGTATGAAGACCAATGTGTTTGAAGGTATATTAATAATTTAAAGTTCGTGCTTCAAAATGAAATAAGTTTGCATCAAATGCATTCAATTGAAGAAGCATAACAGTTAGCACTGAAGGTTGAAGAAAAGTTAGTGCAAGAGATCATTCATTCATGTTTCAATGCTTAACTGCTTTTGTAGGCTACTTGGCTCCCTCTAAGACGACTTTAACCATGCCAAAAACAAGTCAATTGTTAATTAGGAACCTAGATCCCTAACTTCTACCTTATGGTTGGTGTATGTGTCTACTAGTAGTTGTTGTGACTAATTGACATGTTAAATATGGTTCTTGTATACAGTGTCATTGTGTTCAAAATGGAAGTACCACTGCAACTACACAGGTGAATTAAATAGAATGCCAAGAATAACAGAAATAAAGAGCCAAAGGCATAAAAATTAATGGGGCCTCTGCACACCCAAGGGTGGCTGCAGCCTGCACCTACAAAGTGGAATAATAGAGGAATACTTTTCCAAATGAACTTGATGATTGTATTGATAAAATGATAAGAGTTAAAATGAGGGGAGAAATTCCTATTTATAGGAAATAGGGGTAAAAACCCTAACTTAAATCTTAAGTAACTAATAAAAGTGATAAGGCCCTTATTACATTAAATTGGTCTTTTACAAATATTGAAATATAAAACTATAAAAACCTAGGACAAGAACATTATTACAAAATCATGACCTTACATACAAAATAGCTCATGTACATAGAACCTATTGCATAATAAAGATGTTATGCTTAGGTACACAATATGCCCTTGCACTTCAAAAACTTTTTCCCCAAAGCTGAAAAATGAAATAGTGGAGTTTGGTGCTGAAAATACTCTTGAAATAACTAAAGAGATGCCATTTTCCTCCATTTTAAGTCCAAAATATGCAACTATATAACTAAAAAATGCAAAATGGGACTTCAAGTAAGCATCAAATTGCCAAATTTTGATAGAAAAACACACCTTTTGGACTCCAAAGAGATTTTCAAGGTGCAATAACAAAAGAAAGTAGGGATCCACTTTATGATTAAGTAGTTGCAACAATAGTAGGAAATCACTGAACCCCAAAAGTTCAAAATACTTTATTTACAAAGGTACTGTACCAACGTCATACTGAAATAATAATTATATTTGAAGCATGAAAAAATATATATTTTTTCTTTACCATGGTATCCAAAGTACCTATGGGACCACCCGCTACATGAAAATTGTACTAATCCATTCTCATGTATTATCCCCATTGGGTTTAGATTCTAAGTCAGATCAATGTAAAACTTCAGCTATATAAAATCTTGTAGGAAGACAAATTGGGCTCTAAATGAGGGTTGTGACTATCTACAACACAGATTTGGAATTGGGCGGTTTTTTTCTAATCTACTGGTCAGATAGGGTTTACACTTTAAATTGTTCATAATCCCTCCTTGCAGAAAAAATATTTTTTCTGAAAGCATCTATATGACGTTTTGCTCTCCTAATCATCCATGGATTTATGTAAGGAATTTGTCTCAAACAGTCACTTACCTTTGTATTGATCCCAAACGTCAGGTTTGATATGTAGATGTCTCATACTAAATCAATGGAAATTTCTCACCTTGGACTCCAGTACTTGAAACCGTTATGTGTATTCTTTGACGAGCATCTCATTTTGGAATAGGTGCATTAGTTGAACATTATAGAGTTCGTCTCAATTCTTGTTGGCTCTTTGGTTATGAACTTGTAAACCCATCGAAATCTCCTCTAAGGTGTTCAGTTGGCTCTTTGGTTATGAACTTGTAAACCCACTGAAATCTCCTCTAAGGTGTTCAGTGATCCATCTCTCTCCCCATGTACAAGATGCCCCTTATAGATAAGCAATATTCAACTTTTCTTCTTTGATTATGTATACCCTTCACTTCAAAGGCTAGCTTGATCTTCCTCAACCATAGATGCACTTTAGCATCACCTCCCTTGTCATATTGTAGGATTTTCGTTTGAAGGTCATAGGTTTTGGGGTTGTTATTTTGTCTCAGAATCATGTCTTCATCCTTTGCAAAGTCGTACATATAATTTGTTTTGAACTCCACCATACCATACTTATCCTTTATAAAGTAAAGGGGTCTTCCACCATATTAAAATAATGTTTAATCTTTAACATGAAGGGGATGGTTATATAATAAAGTTATTTCTTGATTTTTAAAAGCTCTTCCAAAGTGGGTTGAAGCATCCCTTTAATAAAGTATGATTGATATGAATTTATGTTCCAAAGTGAGAGTTCCTTAAAGTGGGTTATGTGGCTTAAATCCAAGTGACTATGTAAAACCATATGCAATCTTGACCATGTGTGCCAACCAAAGCTAAGTTGGTTCCAAGTGTTAAGGAATATCATTTATAGAACATTACCAAGTGTTAGACATTAATAAAATATGACCTAGGAAAACAACTTAATTATATGCAAACATTAACATAAAAGGCTATTATGTGCACTTTTCTAATAACTCATTAATTAATTATCCCAATAACCTTAGAAATACCATGGTGCAACCATAACTGATCCATATTTTCGTGTTACACCCTTAAGACTAGTGAACTTAAGTTTCTAAGCAAGGTGAGGGTAATGAAGTGAATGTAATGTAATGAAAGGGGAATTGATTGTACTGTTAGGGAAAGGGGTTCGCAAATTAACTATCATGAGAGGGTGTCTAAGTTCTAAGTCTTCCCCTTAGCTTTCAAGAGCTAGGGGTTAATGGTTTTTCCTCCATATGTGTGCCTTAGAAGGGAATATTTTTTCTTGAGCAACCCTTTCCTTGCGCCATCTTTAACAATCTTTTTTTTTATTTTTATTTTTATTTTTACCCTCTTATTTTGGCTTAGTCCCTTGCCTTTGATAAGCTAGGACGTAATGATCATGGCTTTTGCAAGGGGGCATAGTTCACATTCATCATTTAATTTAATTTCCCTTAGAGTACTTTGACTCTTTTGACTTTAATTTAGGCACCAGACATAGGAATAATATGCAGGGACCTTATAACATGACATATAATTAGTTAATTGTGAAAGGGGGACCTGTTGGAAATGGGTGAAGTGCCTAGTGAAATGACATGATATGAAAAATGCCTAGGCAAAATGTTGTTAGTGAGATGAAATGAGAATCACGCTTACTTAAACCCCTAGGGGTACACCTAATCCCATAAGGTCATACACTTAATCTAACAAGGAAAGAAGAATTATAACCACACCATGATGCTCCCTAAGCTATTGAAACAATATTTGAGGATGTGTGAGCCATTATAGAGTAATACCTTTGACCTATTAATGTTATGTCCACACATAAGAAAGCATTTTACCACAAGTCAAGTAGAGAGGATATGTCATAACACTGGTACCAATTGGATGTCTCCATTTGTCTCTGTCATATGGCAAGGTAGGATGAGTAGGCTTAAAGTGTCTTTGAGTTAGCTGAAAGTGCCTATGTCAAATGTCTATGGGAAAACCATAGATCTCATCTGTGGAATTGTTGGATGTGATACAAGATCCCATAGGAAATGATGATCAAGTCACCTTACCCATGTCAGGGGGTAACAAGTCCCTTGTTTACAGATCAACCAAGGTTGATGTTGATGTAGAGAACTACTTCTAATTAACCCAAGGAATGCCCTGAATAGCAGGTAGCCATGTTCGTTGAGTATGATTCCCTAATCAGGGATCAAATGTGGGAGTTGGTCTGCTTACCCAATGGTAAGAATATTGTTGGCTATAAATGGGTCTACAAGATCAAGTTTGGTGTTGATGGACAGATTGAAAAGCATCAAGCTGATCTTGTTGCTAAGGGGTTTTCACATAAAGAGGTTGTTGATTACATTGAGATTTTTGCCCCGGTTGCTAGGATGGACTCAATTCGAATAATACTATCTATTGTTGCTTCATTGAATTAGGAGGTTCATCAAATGGATGTTGAAAGTGCCTCTTTTCATGAAGATCTTCAAGACTTTTTCAAGATGGGCCTACACCACTAGTTTGCAAACTCAAGAAGTCTCTATATGGACTATAATAGGGCCTTGAGCTTGGTATGAGAAGATGTAATGCCCCAACTTGCAAATTAATTATAATTATAGGTAGATAATGATATACATATATAATAGGAAAATAAAGTAATATTTAGATGCATACTTAATGTTAAAATGAAATTATTAAGCTAAAGGGGGATTAGTGCATGGATGACAAATGTCATCCATGCAAATTTATTAATTTTAATAATATGAAAATGGGTTTTAGAGGTGTTGGACAACTAAAGAGGTGACCTAAGAGAGCCATGATTCCCAAGGATAATTGGTTGTCACGCTAATCGAGGTACTCTTCACTTAAGATCAAGCAAGTGCAAGACCAAGGGGGAGACCCTAGCTAACCAATGGAGGCTGGCGAACCTACTCAAGACCTTCTAGGGAAATGTGAAGTTGAAAAGAGAGAGAGACCAAGAGTAAGTAGATCTAGATCTAGGGAATTGTTATCACCTAAACTGTAGTTACCCCTATGGATGGATCCAGTCATGGATGGCAATAGGGAAGGGCAACTCAAAAGGTGCAACCACGATCACCTCGACCTCCAATATATGGTTGTCACGCCAGTCGAGGCAACCTTCACTTTATGTTATCTAGCCCAGACAACAAAGGGGGAGACCCGATCTACTCCCGACAGGAGAGATCAAAACCAAGACACCAAATCAGGGTATTTCTAGTTGAAGTTAGATGTATGGTTTATCCTAGACCTAAGGATGAAGTCACAAGCCAAGTGAGGGGTTCAATAGGTATAGATTTGGTTCATAGTTGATGTGAGAGTGACTTATAATGTTTAAAGTGAGATCTAGGGCTAGTGTACTAGGTCAATGTCAAAAGATCCACTGCCTTGGGAATTGTGTCCAATGCAGGGTTGTTTAGGGGTCAGATTGGGGCTAACTAGTACATGAGACAATCTTGACCATGGTCCATGATGTCTTCAAAGGTATAGTTCACCATGCAAAAGTCAAACCACAAGTCAATCCCACAATCTAGGAGAGTGGGTTGTCTTGGAGATAAACCAGTGCCTTGGGAATTGGGAAGTGGAGTCAAAGTAGGGTTGACTTTATGGTTTAGGACTCCTACAACATGAGATAAGTGGACAGTATAGGCCTTGATGGTTAAATATGTCTAGATCTAGGTTTGACCCAAGTGGACAACAATCCCTTAAAACAAGGAATGCAGTCCCCAAGGCAAGATTTGACAAAGTGACAGTCTAGACCTAGGTTTTGAATTATTCTGATTCCGGATCTGCAAAAATCTCAAGTACCCAGTTCCTCGAAGTGAGTGAACTCACTTCTCCAAGGTGGTGCGACTTTCCCTAAGGAGGCTTCAATTTGGGTTTAGGTGGGTCAAATCATGTCGGATGGCATCCAAACTTTAGATCCGGGTAGATCAGTCAAGTATGGGTATGGATCTATAATTTCGTGGCAATCCACCGGTTAGATCTTTGTAGATCTGAGTTTAAGTGTTCCAAATGGTCCAAAATGGGGATAAAATCCCTTAAAATGTGGAATGGGACCCACAAGGTGAAATTCAAGAAAGAGACAACCTGGGTGTATGTTATTCGATGTGTAGATGTCAAATCAAGTGAAATCTCAAACACCCATCAACTAGATCTAGGTCAACTTGCTCAAATGGTGAAGTGCGCCTTCCTTGGGAGAAGCTAAGTTGGCTTGGGAGAGGGGTCAAACGGAAGCCAATCCACACCAAACTATAGATCCGGGATGCCGTGGATGCTATAGAGGTGGGTTTTCAATATCATGCCCAACAACCCACTAGATCTAAGTAGATCTGACAAAATGTAAAATGGGGGTTTTGAAGTATTTAGGGTTTTTACAATTTATGAATTATGTCAATGGATTGGATAAAGGAAAGAGAAACAAACCTGTGGATCTTACCTGGATAACCTTGTAGGTGCCTTGATGATGATGATCTATGCAATCCCGATCAATTTGGAAGCTTTGAGGTAGTCTCTATGCAAATCGATTTAGTCCAAGAAGCCAATGCGCCCTCTCTCCTGCACAACAAACGTCAACAATATCAGATTTGATGCATCAGGAGATAAGACTAATGCCACAAAAGAAGTAACAGAAAGATAGCATAGATCACAATGATACTAATGATAACCCCCTGATACAAGCGAATGCCAAGAAAGTCGATTTGAAGAAGCCTTGCAAAATCGCCCTTGTTGAAGTCGCCCTCCTGTAGACAAACAATGATTTCCAAACAAAAGATAGATCTTACCACAATTTCCAAATGCTAGGTTGCAATAGACTTTCCAATCACCATCTAAGAACACCAGATGCAAAGGAGACCACAAGAATTTCCACAAGAATATTTTTCTATACCAATAATCCAAGAGCCAAAGACCCTTTACAATGAGAGGCTCTCTCCTTTAAATAGGAAGGAGAGGCACCAAAACCCTAACCACTTTTTGAATGAGTGGCTAAGATTATAAGATACAAAAGTCTAATCAATGGTTGAGATGAGCTCAACAATATAATACATGGATCACACATAAAATATAACATAAGTGGACAAAGTCGCCCTAGGAGAGGGGAATCCCACCAAATCATGATGACAAAATATCATAGGAGGCTCATGGTGGGTCCAAGGGGTAATTTTATCCCTCCCTGGTCAATCCCCATGGCACAACAACCAATAAATAATCATGAAAGTACCAAATCGTGCCTCCCTAGTGAAGTCGTGGTCCTCAAAAGACCTCAAAAATCCACAGAAAATGCCATAAGTGATGGATGCGGGCCCCGATGAAGCTGAAACTGCTGGAGAAGGTGTGAAAGGTCCCGATCTATCATCACTGATCATCCCATGCCATAACTTTGCCTCAGTAGCCCAAATCGATTTCCTCAATAGCCATTTCTACCAATCCTGAAATGCCTCGGGAAGCGTGAAACTGCCCAAACAGCCTCCTGGAGTGATGGCGCTGTCAAGGTGAGGGCACCAATGTGTCCGGGAGGGGGGTAATATGGTAAAAACAAGTGGCTGGACCACCCCCTCCATCATCAGCGCCCTAGGTCAACCGGATAAAAGTCATCTCTGCTCTGACAGGGCCTCCAACAGACCAAAACTGCACTAGGACAACCTACTGAGGCTCAATCATCACTGTAAGTGCCCGGAACTGAAAACAAACTGTCCCATTGGACTCAGAAGGTCCAAATCTATCCAAGATGTGTACTCATACACCATATGAGTCTCTGCATGATCAAAATAAATATCCAATATCCCGGAACAAGGCCAATAATAATGCTCTGTAAATGATCAAACACTGCTGTATCCCAAGAATCATCATCATAACCCTGTAGCTGCTGCATAGAATCATCATGTATGTGTACGTAGACCATATATCATCTATCCATATCATCATAAGGTCTAACATCTCATGTCCCATGGTCCTCCATGGTCAAACTAGGTCTAACCAAGACCAAATACAACTCAGACCATCATCCATAGCTGCTGCAAGGTGTCAAGGTTAATACATGCTCTACAACTTATTCGAATAACAATTATAACACAGAGTAGTCATGACTGGCGATCTAAATCCAAATATATAGTGTCGTTAATTATTATTATTACTCAGACTAGACTTTCAGGACCATACTCACTTCATAGTTGTGATCAATTTGCTAGTGAAGGGTGAAGGCTGATATAACTGGCTAGGCTAAGGGATGACTTGACTGACTTGACTTTGTGACACTTTGGCAAGGGAAAGGGAATACACACCATAGTATATACTGAATGAGCAATGACACAGGGAATGGCGGTGTCTCACAAATGGATGAGTTGTTTAAAGAGGGTTTATTCACCTTCACAGATGCGCACAATCCATAATACAAGCAAGGCCAGCAATTATTTAGATATAACATTTAAGTTCCATTGCTTTTTGGGCCTGAAGTTTCCATAGCCTTGATCTATGTGTGTTTACAAACACATTGCATAGATTTACATTTATTTAGGCTTTCTGCTGCAGGTGTGTTTTTAAGGCACTTGTTTACCTGAGCACTTCTAGGTGTGTCATGGACAACTTGTTTACCTAGGTATTTATTTTTCCAAAAGATATAACATTTTATTTTTCATGGCCATTTTCAATTGGCATTTCTTTCACATACAAGATATAGCATTTCATTTTTCAGATTTTGTATTCATGGCAGCACTAAAAGTTTCAGGTTTAGCCAACACAACTTTAGTGACTAGGGGGAATTCTCAAGGAACTCCAACTCACCATAGGTAAGTTTTGTCACCAACTCAGAGCCGAGACACAATAAACAGGGAAGCTCATCCAATACAGAGGCTACAGTGGGGAAAGGTCCTCCATGTCACTAGTCAAGTAGCAAATCAGGGTGATAATCTAAAAGGTAGGCCATGGATGGATGAAGACAATGAAAAGATGAAGCCAACACTAGCAAGCCAAGGTATGGTTGAATGATCACCTCTATTCTCCCTAAGGAGGGTATGTACCAATGAGTATGGATAGTGAACTTCTAAGTCTGAGTAGGGACAGTAATATATATATATATGTAATAGGTCAACCAGGTCCATGTATCTATATGATCGCCAGATCATGACACTAAGTGCTATGACATGCTATAAGAATAAGTATAAAAGCAATCTAACCATAACACCGTAATATACCTGCTAATTCATATACCTGAATGCACATCAACCTGTACCATCATCTGTCCTCTGGAACTGCTGCTGTAACTCTGGGCACTACTGTCTGCTCTGTACCAATGGCATAATGGCTATATCGGGCATCTCTCTGAGTGTCCTGAAACTCAGTCATGGCATGGGGAATATAACTGCTGTCCATAATCTGATAGTGATCCAATATAAATGCTCATCTCGGCATCTCAAATGCAAGGGAACTGGCTGAATAGTGTACTGGAATGAGAAAAATAATGTATGGTAGCCCGGCTACTATATATGTGATAACATCTGGCTCCGGCTGGGACAAGTGCTCTGCTGAAATGAGCGCTTGAGAACCTCAGAATCTCTGGTCCTCGAACTCTGCTACTCGAATCCACGATCCAGCACTCTACCATTTTATTTCCAGCTTTTATTCTTGCAACCTATTTTCTGCATTCACAAACATCTAAACAAAATACCTCATGCCGCATGTGTGGGAAAAATATAAAATCAACTGAAATAAAATCTACTCTATGTCAGAAATATAAATGCATAAAGTATAAATGCAGAAAGTAAATTAAAGTACTAACATAATTTGCAAAATTTGAAATTTATTGTGCAGGAAAAGAAAAAGTGACAGGTACTCAGTTAAACTAGGAGCTTACAAAGGAGCTTAGAGACTAAGAAGGTGCCAGACTCAATGGCTGAAAAGACTAACTACTGCCTAAGTAGGCTTATTTGGTCTCCTACCTACCCTAATCTAACCAGTCATCACAAATGTTAGGTAAAATCATAAATCCAGTGCAACCATTCATCAAATAGGTTAATGATTCTTATTTGATTTTTGATAATAGAACAAGTCAAGATTGGGCTACAGATCAACACATTTAAGGGCACAGTCTTCTTGATTTGTTCATAAATTGAAGAATGGTTTGAATTATGCAATATGAAATTATGCCAAGGAGAAGACTGACTGATGCAAACATCCTCCATCAAAGAACTGATAGGATCATAAAATTTATGCAAGTTAAACTCAGAGATGGATAGAGGAAGGACATAAGACATGTGATTCGATTCATTTTCACATAGATTAACTTGTTCATTTACTTCTCTTACATATTCAATTTGATTCTCCTTGGGACTGACGATCAAAAATTCAAATGGGGATAAATTAAAGCTTAAAAGACGGAAAATCAAAGTCAGACCCACTTGATGCTCAAAAATGGAGAAAATATGGAATTGATCTTTAAACACCTTTTCTAGCCCCCAAGAATGATTGATAACTTGACAACATACATTATGGTTCCAAAGTGACTGAAAAGGGACATGAAGTGCTTTTTCTCCAAACATGTAATCATGCTTATACTTCCTATTAAAAATTTCCAAGGCAAAAGATTGACTAGAGCACCAACCCAAAGATGATTGAAAGAGTTGGGAAGGGAGGGTGGATTGCAAATATGAAAATTCTCCCAAATGGATAAACAAGTTTGACCTTGGATTTTGATAATAGAAAATATTCTTTATTCTAGGAATAATTTCAAACTTTTGATCAAATTCAATATTTACAACCTGAGGACAAGATTGACCATAACTATCTAACTCTAAGTTATCTTGATTAAAGATGAAAAAAGGAAAATTTAAAGATTCATTATAAGAAGTGGAACAAAGATTAGAACACCTAGTGTGACTTATTAATTCTTCCTCATCTTGATATTGATCTTCTATTAATTCATCATTAAAATTATAAGAGGAAAAGTGATCATTTTCATTTAATTGATCAAGGGTGAAATTAATAATTTCATTTAACATATCCTGATTATTTGCACAATGATCACCTGAAATCACCACTAGAGGATCTTGATCTATGTCCCTACTTTCTTCTTCTTCAGTAAGTTCATAAGGAATTGAATGATCACTAAAGACAGAATGACTAATGAGTTTCTCTGAGGGAGGAACTTCAATAGACCTGTTAACTAAAAGCTCATCCTCAGAAATTCCCTTAGGATCAGGACTAGGGCTACCTAAAAAGCAATTTGAAAATTTATGGTTTGTACAATGATTAAAGATTTGACTTTCGATTGACTCAAAAGTAGAAGACTTATTATCAGAAGAAATTAGGCAGGAAAGGTCATCTCCGGATGTTGACAAATCACTTGATATTTGATTGTTAAATGATTCCACAATAAGATCGGAAAGGGGAAGGTTTTGATCTTGGATTTGATTTGAAAGATACATATCATCAAATTCACTTCCCCATTCTTCCAGGAATTTATTTTCAAACATGTCATAACTAGAAATGCTATTGGGTTTCAAATTCGAAAGCCAGAGACCAGCTCTTTCTTTGAAAGATGAAGCCAATAGTCTCATACACACATCCTCATGGGTTATGGATAACTCTTTAATAATTTCCCTAAAAAGTTCAAGGTGCCTTCTAGCAGAGATTTCATAACTTCCATCGAAAATAGGCAACCTTGCACATGCTTGATGAGGAATATGATGAGGATACCCAACAATTTTTGAAAAGTCAAAAACTTTTAAACGACCGAAAGTTCTAGGTCGCTCAGAAGCAGCCATGGATAATAATTTTTTATATTTTATATTTTTTTATATTCAAGAACCTGAAAACAAAATGATGTACCCCATGGGTTCTAGATAACGATAAGATCTGTCTAAATTCTAGTGTTATAGGGATGTAAATGAGCTCGCTCCTCAGCGGAGTCACGATTGGGAGTCGCCAGGTAGATTTAAACCCTTCTACCAAGATATGTGTCGTTGTATTTGCAGGAAGGACTACTAGCTTTTCTGAGGTAAACCCTATGCCCAAATGTTTAAGCAAAGAGAAATATATCGGACCAAGGTAAGCCTATTGCGTCCCCGGCAACGGCGCCAAAATGTTATCACCTAAACTGTAGTTACCCCTATGGATGGATCCAGTCATGGATGGCAATAGGGAAGGGCAACTCAAAAGGTGCAACCACGATCACCTCGACCTCCAATATATGGTTGTCACGCCAGTCGAGGCAACCTTCACTTTATGTTATCTAGCCCAGACAACAAAGGGGGAGACCCGATCTACTCCCGACAGGAGAGATCAAAACCAAGACACCAAATCAGGGTATTTCTAGTTGAAGTTAGATGTATGGTTTATCCTAGACCTAAGGATGAAGTCACAAGCCAAGTGAGGGGTTCAATAGGTATAGATTTGGTTCATAGTTGATGTGAGAGTGACTTATAATGTTTAAAGTGAGATCTAGGGCTAGTGTACTAGGTCAATGTCAAAAGATCCACTGCCTTGGGAATTGTGTCCAATGCAGGGTTGTTTAGGGGTCAGATTGGGGCTAACTAGTACATGAGACAATCTTGACCATGGTCCATGATGTCTTCAAAGGTATAGTTCACCATGCAAAAGTCAAACCACAAGTCAATCCCACAATCTAGGAGAGTGGGTTGTCTTGGAGATAAACCAGTGCCTTGGGAATTGGGAAGTGGAGTCAAAGTAGGGTTGACTTTATGGTTTAGGACTCCTACAACATGAGATAAGTGGACAGTATAGGCCTTGATGGTTAAATATGTCTAGATCTAGGTTTGACCCAAGTGGACAACAATCCCTTAAAACAAGGAATGCAGTCCCCAAGGCAAGATTTGACAAAGTGACAGTCTAGACCTAGGTTTTGAATTATTCTGATTCCGGATCTGCAAAAATCTCAAGTACCCAGTTCCTCGAAGTGAGTGAACTCACTTCTCCAAGGTGGTGCGACTTTCCCTAAGGAGGCTTCAATTTGGGTTTAGGTGGGTCAAATCATGTCGGATGGCATCCAAACTTTAGATCCGGGTAGATCAGTCAAGTATGGGTATGGATCTATAATTTCGTGGCAATCCACCGGTTAGATCTTTGTAGATCTGAGTTTAAGTGTTCCAAATGGTCCAAAATGGGGATAAAATCCCTTAAAATGTGGAATGGGACCCACAAGGTGAAATTCAAGAAAGAGACAACCTGGGTGTATGTTATTCGATGTGTAGATGTCAAATCAAGTGAAATCTCAAACACCCATCAACTAGATCTAGGTCAACTTGCTCAAATGGTGAAGTGCGCCTTCCTTGGGAGAAGCTAAGTTGGCTTGGGAGAGGGGTCAAACGGAAGCCAATCCACACCAAACTATAGATCCGGGATGCCGTGGATGCTATAGAGGTGGGTTTTCAATATCATGCCCAACAACCCACTAGATCTAAGTAGATCTGACAAAATGTAAAATGGGGGTTTTGAAGTATTTAGGGTTTTTACAATTTATGAATTATGTCAATGGATTGGATAAAGGAAAGAGAAACAAACCTGTGGATCTTACCTGGATAACCTTGTAGGTGCCTTGATGATGATGATCTATGCAATCCCGATCAATTTGGAAGCTTTGAGGTAGTCTCTATGCAAATCGATTTAGTCCAAGAAGCCAATGCGCCCTCTCTCCTGCACAACAAACGTCAACAATATCAGATTTGATGCATCAGGAGATAAGACTAATGCCACAAAAGAAGTAACAGAAAGATAGCATAGATCACAATGATACTAATGATAACCCCCTGATACAAGCGAATGCCAAGAAAGTCGATTTGAAGAAGCCTTGCAAAATCGCCCTTGTTGAAGTCGCCCTCCTGTAGACAAACAATGATTTCCAAACAAAAGATAGATCTTACCACAATTTCCAAATGCTAGGTTGCAATAGACTTTCCAATCACCATCTAAGAACACCAGATGCAAAGGAGACCACAAGAATTTCCACAAGAATATTTTTCTATACCAATAATCCAAGAGCCAAAGACCCTTTACAATGAGAGGCTCTCTCCTTTAAATAGGAAGGAGAGGCACCAAAACCCTAACCACTTTTTGAATGAGTGGCTAAGATTATAAGATACAAAAGTCTAATCAATGGTTGAGATGAGCTCAACAATATAATACATGGATCACACATAAAATATAACATAAGTGGACAAAGTCGCCCTAGGAGAGGGGAATCCCACCAAATCATGATGACAAAATATCATAGGAGGCTCATGGTGGGTCCAAGGGGTAATTTTATCCCTCCCTGGTCAATCCCCATGGCACAACAACCAATAAATAATCATGAAAGTACCAAATCGTGCCTCCCTAGTGAAGTCGTGGTCCTCAAAAGACCTCAAAAATCCACAGAAAATGCCATAAGTGATGGATGCGGGCCCCGATGAAGCTGAAACTGCTGGAGAAGGTGTGAAAGGTCCCGATCTATCATCACTGATCATCCCATGCCATAACTTTGCCTCAGTAGCCCAAATCGATTTCCTCAATAGCCATTTCTACCAATCCTGAAATGCCTCGGGAAGCGTGAAACTGCCCAAACAGCCTCCTGGAGTGATGGCGCTGTCAAGGTGAGGGCACCAATGTGTCCGGGAGGGGGGTAATATGGTAAAAACAAGTGGCTGGACCACCCCCTCCATCATCAGCGCCCTAGGTCAACCGGATAAAAGTCATCTCTGCTCTGACAGGGCCTCCAACAGACCAAAACTGCACTAGGACAGCCTACTGAGGCTCAATCATCACTGTAAGTGCCCGGAACTGAAAACAAACTGTCCCATTGGACTCAGAAGGTCCAAATCTATCCAAGATGTGTACTCATACACCATATGAGTCTCTGCATGATCAAAATAAATATCCAATATCCCGGAACAAGGCCAATAATAATGCTCTGTAAATGATCAAACACTGCTGTATCCCAAGAATCATCATCATAACCCTGTAGCTGCTGCATAGAATCATCATGTATGTGTACGTAGACCATATATCATCTATCCATATCATCATAAGGTCTAACATCTCATGTCCCATGGTCCTCCATGGTCAAACTAGGTCTAACCAAGACCAAATACAACTCAGACCATCATCCATAGCTGCTGCAAGGTGTCAAGGTTAATACATGCTCTACAACTTATTCGAATAACAATTATAACACAGAGTAGTCATGACTGGCGATCTAAATCCAAATATATAGTGTCGTTAATTATTATTATTACTCAGACTAGACTTTCAGGACCATACTCACTTCATAGTTGTGATCAATTTGCTAGTGAAGGGTGAAGGCTGATATAACTGGCTAGGCTAAGGGATGACTTGACTGACTTGACTTTGTGACACTTTGGCAAGGGAAAGGGAATACACACCATAGTATATACTGAATGAGCAATGACACAGGGAATGGCGGTGTCTCACAAATGGATGAGTTGTTTAAAGAGGGTTTATTCACCTTCACAGATGCGCACAATCCATAATACAAGCAAGGCCAGCAATTATTTAGATATAACATTTAAGTTCCATTGCTTTTTGGGCCTGAAGTTTCCATAGCCTTGATCTATGTGTGTTTACAAACACATTGCATAGATTTACATTTATTTAGGCTTTCTGCTGCAGGTGTGTTTTTAAGGCACTTGTTTACCTGAGCACTTCTAGGTGTGTCATGGACAACTTGTTTACCTAGGTATTTATTTTTCCAAAAGATATAACATTTTATTTTTCATGGCCATTTTCAATTGGCATTTCTTTCACATACAAGATATAGCATTTCATTTTTCAGATTTTGTATTCATGGCAGCACTAAAAGTTTCAGGTTTAGCCAACACAACTTTAGTGACTAGGGGGAATTCTCAAGGAACTCCAACTCACCATAGGTAAGTTTTGTCACCAACTCAGAGCCGAGACACAATAAACAGGGAAGCTCATCCAATACAGAGGCTACAGTGGGGAAAGGTCCTCCATGTCACTAGTCAAGTAGCAAATCAGGGTGATAATCTAAAAGGTAGGCCATGGATGGATGAAGACAATGAAAAGATGAAGCCAACACTAGCAAGCCAAGGTATGGTTGAATGATCACCTCTATTCTCCCTAAGGAGGGTATGTACCAATGAGTATGGATAGTGAACTTCTAAGTCTGAGTAGGGACAGTAATATATATATATATGTAATAGGTCAACCAGGTCCATGTATCTATATGATCGCCAGATCATGACACTAAGTGCTATGACATGCTATAAGAATAAGTATAAAAGCAATCTAACCATAACACCGTAATATACCTGCTAATTCATATACCTGAATGCACATCAACCTGTACCATCATCTGTCCTCTGGAACTGCTGCTGTAACTCTGGGCACTACTGTCTGCTCTGTACCAATGGCATAATGGCTATATCGGGCATCTCTCTGAGTGTCCTGAAACTCAGTCATGGCATGGGGAATATAACTGCTGTCCATAATCTGATAGTGATCCAATATAAATGCTCATCTCGGCATCTCAAATGCAAGGGAACTGGCTGAATAGTGTACTGGAATGAGAAAAATAATGTATGGTAGCCCGGCTACTATATATGTGATAACATCTGGCTCCGGCTGGGACAAGTGCTCTGCTGAAATGAGCGCTTGAGAACCTCAGAATCTCTGGTCCTCGAACTCTGCTACTCGAATCCACGATCCAGCACTCTACCATTTTATTTCCAGCTTTTATTCTTGCAACCTATTTTCTGCATTCACAAACATCTAAACAAAATACCTCATGCCGCATGTGTGGGAAAAATATAAAATCAACTGAAATAAAATCTACTCTATGTCAGAAATATAAATGCATAAAGTATAAATGCAGAAAGTAAATTAAAGTACTAACATAATTTGCAAAATTTGAAATTTATTGTGCAGGAAAAGAAAAAGTGACAGGTACTCAGTTAAACTAGGAGCTTACAAAGGAGCTTAGAGACTAAGAAGGTGCCAGACTCAATGGCTGAAAAGACTAACTACTGCCTAAGTAGGCTTATTTGGTCTCCTACCTACCCTAATCTAACCAGTCATCACAAATGTTAGGTAAAATCATAAATCCAGTGCAACCATTCATCAAATAGGTTAATGATTCTTATTTGATTTTTGATAATAGAACAAGTCAAGATTGGGCTACAGATCAACACATTTAAGGGCACAGTCTTCTTGATTTGTTCATAAATTGAAGAATGGTTTGAATTATGCAATATGAAATTATGCCAAGGAGAAGACTGACTGATGCAAACATCCTCCATCAAAGAACTGATAGGATCATAAAATTTATGCAAGTTAAACTCAGAGATGGATAGAGGAAGGACATAAGACATGTGATTCGATTCATTTTCACATAGATTAACTTGTTCATTTACTTCTCTTACATATTCAATTTGATTCTCCTTGGGACTGACGATCAAAAATTCAAATGGGGATAAATTAAAGCTTAAAAGACGGAAAATCAAAGTCAGACCCACTTGATGCTCAAAAATGGAGAAAATATGGAATTGATCTTTAAACACCTTTTCTAGCCCCCAAGAATGATTGATAACTTGACAACATACATTATGGTTCCAAAGTGACTGAAAAGGGACATGAAGTGCTTTTTCTCCAAACATGTAATCATGCTTATACTTCCTATTAAAAATTTCCAAGGCAAAAGATTGACTAGAGCACCAACCCAAAGATGATTGAAAGAGTTGGGAAGGGAGGGTGGATTGCAAATATGAAAATTCTCCCAAATGGATAAACAAGTTTGACCTTGGATTTTGATAATAGAAAATATTCTTTATTCTAGGAATAATTTCAAACTTTTGATCAAATTCAATATTTACAACCTGAGGACAAGATTGACCATAACTATCTAACTCTAAGTTATCTTGATTAAAGATGAAAAAAGGAAAATTTAAAGATTCATTATAAGAAGTGGAACAAAGATTAGAACACCTAGTGTGACTTATTAATTCTTCCTCATCTTGATATTGATCTTCTATTAATTCATCATTAAAATTATAAGAGGAAAAGTGATCATTTTCATTTAATTGATCAAGGGTGAAATTAATAATTTCATTTAACATATCCTGATTATTTGCACAATGATCACCTGAAATCACCACTAGAGGATCTTGATCTATGTCCCTACTTTCTTCTTCTTCAGTAAGTTCATAAGGAATTGAATGATCACTAAAGACAGAATGACTAATGAGTTTCTCTGAGGGAGGAACTTCAATAGACCTGTTAACTAAAAGCTCATCCTCAGAAATTCCCTTAGGATCAGGACTAGGGCTACCTAAAAAGCAATTTGAAAATTTATGGTTTGTACAATGATTAAAGATTTGACTTTCGATTGACTCAAAAGTAGAAGACTTATTATCAGAAGAAATTAGGCAGGAAAGGTCATCTCCGGATGTTGACAAATCACTTGATATTTGATTGTTAAATGATTCCACAATAAGATCGGAAAGGGGAAGGTTTTGATCTTGGATTTGATTTGAAAGATACATATCATCAAATTCACTTCCCCATTCTTCCAGGAATTTATTTTCAAACATGTCATAACTAGAAATGCTATTGGGTTTCAAATTCGAAAGCCAGAGACCAGCTCTTTCTTTGAAAGATGAAGCCAATAGTCTCATACACACATCCTCATGGGTTATGGATAACTCTTTAATAATTTCCCTAAAAAGTTCAAGGTGCCTTCTAGCAGAGATTTCATAACTTCCATCGAAAATAGGCAACCTTGCACATGCTTGATGAGGAATATGATGAGGATACCCAACAATTTTTGAAAAGTCAAAAACTTTTAAACGACCGAAAGTTCTAGGTCGCTCAGAAGCAGCCATGGATAATAATTTTTTATATTTTATATCAGTGTTCCACGGGGACGCGTCCCGAAGGGTCGGGGACGCGTTTCGGCGTTTCTTGCGTCCCGGGGACTCCGAAACTCCATGCGAAACGTTTCGGGACGTCCCGCTTTGGACGAAACTTGGCGAAACGCACAGCGAAACGTTTCGGTGGGCGGCGAGACTTGTGGGCGTCCCCCCCGAAACTCCGAGACTTGTGGGCGTCCCCCCCGAAACTTCGAGACTTGTGGGCGTCCCCCCCGAAACTCCGAAACTCCAGCGAGACTCAAAACTGAAATATCAAATGACAAAGACTCAAAAGTGACAAACATGAAATATGATGTTCATGTTAATCATAGATTCATATATTAATATAATTATGATGAATCGTGTAATTTGTTTGAACTTTGCATTTACATTGCATGATTGCACAATGATAAATGTAGTGTTTAGTAATTCACTAATTTGCATGGGATGGTTTGTTATTGTTGGGATTTATATTTTGCATATTTTTAATATTTTTTAAAAAATGTATAACTCTCGCGTCCCGCCGTCCCCCCGAATTTCTCTAAAATTTGGGGGTGGTCTCCACACGTCCCGAATGTGCGTCTCCCCGCACCCGCGTCCCGCCGTCTCGGAACCTTGGGGGAACATTGTTTTATATTTTTTTATATTCAAGAACCTGAAAACAAAATGATGTACCCCATGGGTTCTAGATAACGATAAGATCTGTCTAAATTCTAGTGTTATAGGGATGTAAATGAGCTCGCTCCTCAGCGGAGTCACGATTGGGAGTCGCCAGGTAGATTTAAACCCTTCTACCAAGATATGTGTCGTTGTATTTGCAGGAAGGACTACTAGCTTTTCTGAGGTAAACCCTATGCCCAAATGTTTAAGCAAAGAGAAATATATCGGACCAAGGTAAGCCTATTGCGTCCCCGGCAACGGCGCCAAAATGTTATCACCTAAACTGTAGTTACCCCTATGGATGGATCCAGTCATGGATGGCAATAGGGAAGGGCAACTCAAAAGGTGCAACCACGATCACCTCGACCTCCAATATATGGTTGTCACGCCAGTCGAGGCAACCTTCACTTTATGTTATCTAGCCCAGACAACAAAGGGGGAGACCCGATCTACTCCCGACAGGAGAGATCAAAACCAAGACACCAAATCAGGGTATTTCTAGTTGAAGTTAGATGTATGGTTTATCCTAGACCTAAGGATGAAGTCACAAGCCAAGTGAGGGGTTCAATAGGTATAGATTTGGTTCATAGTTGATGTGAGAGTGACTTATAATGTTTAAAGTGAGATCTAGGGCTAGTGTACTAGGTCAATGTCAAAAGATCCACTGCCTTGGGAATTGTGTCCAATGCAGGGTTGTTTAGGGGTCAGATTGGGGCTAACTAGTACATGAGACAATCTTGACCATGGTCCATGATGTCTTCAAAGGTATAGTTCACCATGCAAAAGTCAAACCACAAGTCAATCCCACAATCTAGGAGAGTGGGTTGTCTTGGAGATAAACCAGTGCCTTGGGAATTGGGAA
Organism: Larix kaempferi; assembly: GCA_027924585.1. Taxonomy (NCBI): domain Eukaryota; kingdom Viridiplantae; phylum Streptophyta; class Pinopsida; order Pinales; family Pinaceae; genus Larix; species Larix kaempferi. The sequence continues at coordinate 33,798,934 of BSBM01000106.1, forward strand.
GTGGAGTCAAAGTAGGGTTGACTTTATGGTTTAGGACTCCTACAACATGAGATAAGTGGACAGTATAGGCCTTGATGGTTAAATATGTCTAGATCTAGGTTTGACCCAAGTGGACAACAATCCCTTAAAACAAGGAATGCAGTCCCCAAGGCAAGATTTGACAAAGTGACAGTCTAGACCTAGGTTTTGAATTATTCTGATTCCGGATCTGCAAAAATCTCAAGTACCCAGTTCCTCGAAGTGAGTGAACTCACTTCTCCAAGGTGGTGCGACTTTCCCTAAGGAGGCTTCAATTTGGGTTTAGGTGGGTCAAATCATGTCGGATGGCATCCAAACTTTAGATCCGGGTAGATCAGTCAAGTATGGGTATGGATCTATAATTTCGTGGCAATCCACCGGTTAGATCTTTGTAGATCTGAGTTTAAGTGTTCCAAATGGTCCAAAATGGGGATAAAATCCCTTAAAATGTGGAATGGGACCCACAAGGTGAAATTCAAGAAAGAGACAACCTGGGTGTATGTTATTCGATGTGTAGATGTCAAATCAAGTGAAATCTCAAACACCCATCAACTAGATCTAGGTCAACTTGCTCAAATGGTGAAGTGCGCCTTCCTTGGGAGAAGCTAAGTTGGCTTGGGAGAGGGGTCAAACGGAAGCCAATCCACACCAAACTATAGATCCGGGATGCCGTGGATGCTATAGAGGTGGGTTTTCAATATCATGCCCAACAACCCACTAGATCTAAGTAGATCTGACAAAATGTAAAATGGGGGTTTTGAAGTATTTAGGGTTTTTACAATTTATGAATTATGTCAATGGATTGGATAAAGGAAAGAGAAACAAACCTGTGGATCTTACCTGGATAACCTTGTAGGTGCCTTGATGATGATGATCTATGCAATCCCGATCAATTTGGAAGCTTTGAGGTAGTCTCTATGCAAATCGATTTAGTCCAAGAAGCCAATGCGCCCTCTCTCCTGCACAACAAACGTCAACAATATCAGATTTGATGCATCAGGAGATAAGACTAATGCCACAAAAGAAGTAACAGAAAGATAGCATAGATCACAATGATACTAATGATAACCCCCTGATACAAGCGAATGCCAAGAAAGTCGATTTGAAGAAGCCTTGCAAAATCGCCCTTGTTGAAGTCGCCCTCCTGTAGACAAACAATGATTTCCAAACAAAAGATAGATCTTACCACAATTTCCAAATGCTAGGTTGCAATAGACTTTCCAATCACCATCTAAGAACACCAGATGCAAAGGAGACCACAAGAATTTCCACAAGAATATTTTTCTATACCAATAATCCAAGAGCCAAAGACCCTTTACAATGAGAGGCTCTCTCCTTTAAATAGGAAGGAGAGGCACCAAAACCCTAACCACTTTTTGAATGAGTGGCTAAGATTATAAGATACAAAAGTCTAATCAATGGTTGAGATGAGCTCAACAATATAATACATGGATCACACATAAAATATAACATAAGTGGACAAAGTCGCCCTAGGAGAGGGGAATCCCACCAAATCATGATGACAAAATATCATAGGAGGCTCATGGTGGGTCCAAGGGGTAATTTTATCCCTCCCTGGTCAATCCCCATGGCACAACAACCAATAAATAATCATGAAAGTACCAAATCGTGCCTCCCTAGTGAAGTCGTGGTCCTCAAAAGACCTCAAAAATCCACAGAAAATGCCATAAGTGATGGATGCGGGCCCCGATGAAGCTGAAACTGCTGGAGAAGGTGTGAAAGGTCCCGATCTATCATCACTGATCATCCCATGCCATAACTTTGCCTCAGTAGCCCAAATCGATTTCCTCAATAGCCATTTCTACCAATCCTGAAATGCCTCGGGAAGCGTGAAACTGCCCAAACAGCCTCCTGGAGTGATGGCGCTGTCAAGGTGAGGGCACCAATGTGTCCGGGAGGGGGGTAATATGGTAAAAACAAGTGGCTGGACCACCCCCTCCATCATCAGCGCCCTAGGTCAACCGGATAAAAGTCATCTCTGCTCTGACAGGGCCTCCAACAGACCAAAACTGCACTAGGACAGCCTACTGAGGCTCAATCATCACTGTAAGTGCCCGGAACTGAAAACAAACTGTCCCATTGGACTCAGAAGGTCCAAATCTATCCAAGATGTGTACTCATACACCATATGAGTCTCTGCATGATCAAAATAAATATCCAATATCCCGGAACAAGGCCAATAATAATGCTCTGTAAATGATCAAACACTGCTGTATCCCAAGAATCATCATCATAACCCTGTAGCTGCTGCATAGAATCATCATGTATGTGTACGTAGACCATATATCATCTATCCATATCATCATAAGGTCTAACATCTCATGTCCCATGGTCCTCCATGGTCAAACTAGGTCTAACCAAGACCAAATACAACTCAGACCATCATCCATAGCTGCTGCAAGGTGTCAAGGTTAATACATGCTCTACAACTTATTCGAATAACAATTATAACACAGAGTAGTCATGACTGGCGATCTAAATCCAAATATATAGTGTCGTTAATTATTATTATTACTCAGACTAGACTTTCAGGACCATACTCACTTCATAGTTGTGATCAATTTGCTAGTGAAGGGTGAAGGCTGATATAACTGGCTAGGCTAAGGGATGACTTGACTGACTTGACTTTGTGACACTTTGGCAAGGGAAAGGGAATACACACCATAGTATATACTGAATGAGCAATGACACAGGGAATGGCGGTGTCTCACAAATGGATGAGTTGTTTAAAGAGGGTTTATTCACCTTCACAGATGCGCACAATCCATAATACAAGCAAGGCCAGCAATTATTTAGATATAACATTTAAGTTCCATTGCTTTTTGGGCCTGAAGTTTCCATAGCCTTGATCTATGTGTGTTTACAAACACATTGCATAGATTTACATTTATTTAGGCTTTCTGCTGCAGGTGTGTTTTTAAGGCACTTGTTTACCTGAGCACTTCTAGGTGTGTCATGGACAACTTGTTTACCTAGGTATTTATTTTTCCAAAAGATATAACATTTTATTTTTCATGGCCATTTTCAATTGGCATTTCTTTCACATACAAGATATAGCATTTCATTTTTCAGATTTTGTATTCATGGCAGCACTAAAAGTTTCAGGTTTAGCCAACACAACTTTAGTGACTAGGGGGAATTCTCAAGGAACTCCAACTCACCATAGGTAAGTTTTGTCACCAACTCAGAGCCGAGACACAATAAACAGGGAAGCTCATCCAATACAGAGGCTACAGTGGGGAAAGGTCCTCCATGTCACTAGTCAAGTAGCAAATCAGGGTGATAATCTAAAAGGTAGGCCATGGATGGATGAAGACAATGAAAAGATGAAGCCAACACTAGCAAGCCAAGGTATGGTTGAATGATCACCTCTATTCTCCCTAAGGAGGGTATGTACCAATGAGTATGGATAGTGAACTTCTAAGTCTGAGTAGGGACAGTAATATATATATATATGTAATAGGTCAACCAGGTCCATGTATCTATATGATCGCCAGATCATGACACTAAGTGCTATGACATGCTATAAGAATAAGTATAAAAGCAATCTAACCATAACACCGTAATATACCTGCTAATTCATATACCTGAATGCACATCAACCTGTACCATCATCTGTCCTCTGGAACTGCTGCTGTAACTCTGGGCACTACTGTCTGCTCTGTACCAATGGCATAATGGCTATATCGGGCATCTCTCTGAGTGTCCTGAAACTCAGTCATGGCATGGGGAATATAACTGCTGTCCATAATCTGATAGTGATCCAATATAAATGCTCATCTCGGCATCTCAAATGCAAGGGAACTGGCTGAATAGTGTACTGGAATGAGAAAAATAATGTATGGTAGCCCGGCTACTATATATGTGATAACATCTGGCTCCGGCTGGGACAAGTGCTCTGCTGAAATGAGCGCTTGAGAACCTCAGAATCTCTGGTCCTCGAACTCTGCTACTCGAATCCACGATCCAGCACTCTACCATTTTATTTCCAGCTTTTATTCTTGCAACCTATTTTCTGCATTCACAAACATCTAAACAAAATACCTCATGCCGCATGTGTGGGAAAAATATAAAATCAACTGAAATAAAATCTACTCTATGTCAGAAATATAAATGCATAAAGTATAAATGCAGAAAGTAAATTAAAGTACTAACATAATTTGCAAAATTTGAAATTTATTGTGCAGGAAAAGAAAAAGTGACAGGTACTCAGTTAAACTAGGAGCTTACAAAGGAGCTTAGAGACTAAGAAGGTGCCAGACTCAATGGCTGAAAAGACTAACTACTGCCTAAGTAGGCTTATTTGGTCTCCTACCTACCCTAATCTAACCAGTCATCACAAATGTTAGGTAAAATCATAAATCCAGTGCAACCATTCATCAAATAGGTTAATGATTCTTATTTGATTTTTGATAATAGAACAAGTCAAGATTGGGCTACAGATCAACACATTTAAGGGCACAGTCTTCTTGATTTGTTCATAAATTGAAGAATGGTTTGAATTATGCAATATGAAATTATGCCAAGGAGAAGACTGACTGATGCAAACATCCTCCATCAAAGAACTGATAGGATCATAAAATTTATGCAAGTTAAACTCAGAGATGGATAGAGGAAGGACATAAGACATGTGATTCGATTCATTTTCACATAGATTAACTTGTTCATTTACTTCTCTTACATATTCAATTTGATTCTCCTTGGGACTGACGATCAAAAATTCAAATGGGGATAAATTAAAGCTTAAAAGACGGAAAATCAAAGTCAGACCCACTTGATGCTCAAAAATGGAGAAAATATGGAATTGATCTTTAAACACCTTTTCTAGCCCCCAAGAATGATTGATAACTTGACAACATACATTATGGTTCCAAAGTGACTGAAAAGGGACATGAAGTGCTTTTTCTCCAAACATGTAATCATGCTTATACTTCCTATTAAAAATTTCCAAGGCAAAAGATTGACTAGAGCACCAACCCAAAGATGATTGAAAGAGTTGGGAAGGGAGGGTGGATTGCAAATATGAAAATTCTCCCAAATGGATAAACAAGTTTGACCTTGGATTTTGATAATAGAAAATATTCTTTATTCTAGGAATAATTTCAAACTTTTGATCAAATTCAATATTTACAACCTGAGGACAAGATTGACCATAACTATCTAACTCTAAGTTATCTTGATTAAAGATGAAAAAAGGAAAATTTAAAGATTCATTATAAGAAGTGGAACAAAGATTAGAACACCTAGTGTGACTTATTAATTCTTCCTCATCTTGATATTGATCTTCTATTAATTCATCATTAAAATTATAAGAGGAAAAGTGATCATTTTCATTTAATTGATCAAGGGTGAAATTAATAATTTCATTTAACATATCCTGATTATTTGCACAATGATCACCTGAAATCACCACTAGAGGATCTTGATCTATGTCCCTACTTTCTTCTTCTTCAGTAAGTTCATAAGGAATTGAATGATCACTAAAGACAGAATGACTAATGAGTTTCTCTGAGGGAGGAACTTCAATAGACCTGTTAACTAAAAGCTCATCCTCAGAAATTCCCTTAGGATCAGGACTAGGGCTACCTAAAAAGCAATTTGAAAATTTATGGTTTGTACAATGATTAAAGATTTGACTTTCGATTGACTCAAAAGTAGAAGACTTATTATCAGAAGAAATTAGGCAGGAAAGGTCATCTCCGGATGTTGACAAATCACTTGATATTTGATTGTTAAATGATTCCACAATAAGATCGGAAAGGGGAAGGTTTTGATCTTGGATTTGATTTGAAAGATACATATCATCAAATTCACTTCCCCATTCTTCCAGGAATTTATTTTCAAACATGTCATAACTAGAAATGCTATTGGGTTTCAAATTCGAAAGCCAGAGACCAGCTCTTTCTTTGAAAGATGAAGCCAATAGTCTCATACACACATCCTCATGGGTTATGGATAACTCTTTAATAATTTCCCTAAAAAGTTCAAGGTGCCTTCTAGCAGAGATTTCATAACTTCCATCGAAAATAGGCAACCTTGCACATGCTTGATGAGGAATATGATGAGGATACCCAACAATTTTTGAAAAGTCAAAAACTTTTAAACGACCGAAAGTTCTAGGTCGCTCAGAAGCAGCCATGGATAATAATTTTTTATATTTTATATTTTTTTATATTCAAGAACCTGAAAACAAAATGATGTACCCCATGGGTTCTAGATAACGATAAGATCTGTCTAAATTCTAGTGTTATAGGGATGTAAATGAGCTCGCTCCTCAGCGGAGTCACGATTGGGAGTCGCCAGGTAGATTTAAACCCTTCTACCAAGATATGTGTCGTTGTATTTGCAGGAAGGACTACTAGCTTTTCTGAGGTAAACCCTATGCCCAAATGTTTAAGCAAAGAGAAATATATCGGACCAAGGTAAGCCTATTGCGTCCCCGGCAACGGCGCCAAAATGTTATCACCTAAACTGTAGTTACCCCTATGGATGGATCCAGTCATGGATGGCAATAGGGAAGGGCAACTCAAAAGGTGCAACCACGATCACCTCGACCTCCAATATATGGTTGTCACGCCAGTCGAGGCAACCTTCACTTTATGTTATCTAGCCCAGACAACAAAGGGGGAGACCCGATCTACTCCCGACAGGAGAGATCAAAACCAAGACACCAAATCAGGGTATTTCTAGTTGAAGTTAGATGTATGGTTTATCCTAGACCTAAGGATGAAGTCACAAGCCAAGTGAGGGGTTCAATAGGTATAGATTTGGTTCATAGTTGATGTGAGAGTGACTTATAATGTTTAAAGTGAGATCTAGGGCTAGTGTACTAGGTCAATGTCAAAAGATCCACTGCCTTGGGAATTGTGTCCAATGCAGGGTTGTTTAGGGGTCAGATTGGGGCTAACTAGTACATGAGACAATCTTGACCATGGTCCATGATGTCTTCAAAGGTATAGTTCACCATGCAAAAGTCAAACCACAAGTCAATCCCACAATCTAGGAGAGTGGGTTGTCTTGGAGATAAACCAGTGCCTTGGGAATTGGGAAGTGGAGTCAAAGTAGGGTTGACTTTATGGTTTAGGACTCCTACAACATGAGATAAGTGGACAGTATAGGCCTTGATGGTTAAATATGTCTAGATCTAGGTTTGACCCAAGTGGACAACAATCCCTTAAAACAAGGAATGCAGTCCCCAAGGCAAGATTTGACAAAGTGACAGTCTAGACCTAGGTTTTGAATTATTCTGATTCCGGATCTGCAAAAATCTCAAGTACCCAGTTCCTCGAAGTGAGTGAACTCACTTCTCCAAGGTGGTGCGACTTTCCCTAAGGAGGCTTCAATTTGGGTTTAGGTGGGTCAAATCATGTCGGATGGCATCCAAACTTTAGATCCGGGTAGATCAGTCAAGTATGGGTATGGATCTATAATTTCGTGGCAATCCACCGGTTAGATCTTTGTAGATCTGAGTTTAAGTGTTCCAAATGGTCCAAAATGGGGATAAAATCCCTTAAAATGTGGAATGGGACCCACAAGGTGAAATTCAAGAAAGAGACAACCTGGGTGTATGTTATTCGATGTGTAGATGTCAAATCAAGTGAAATCTCAAACACCCATCAACTAGATCTAGGTCAACTTGCTCAAATGGTGAAGTGCGCCTTCCTTGGGAGAAGCTAAGTTGGCTTGGGAGAGGGGTCAAACGGAAGCCAATCCACACCAAACTATAGATCCGGGATGCCGTGGATGCTATAGAGGTGGGTTTTCAATATCATGCCCAACAACCCACTAGATCTAAGTAGATCTGACAAAATGTAAAATGGGGGTTTTGAAGTATTTAGGGTTTTTACAATTTATGAATTATGTCAATGGATTGGATAAAGGAAAGAGAAACAAACCTGTGGATCTTACCTGGATAACCTTGTAGGTGCCTTGATGATGATGATCTATGCAATCCCGATCAATTTGGAAGCTTTGAGGTAGTCTCTATGCAAATCGATTTAGTCCAAGAAGCCAATGCGCCCTCTCTCCTGCACAACAAACGTCAACAATATCAGATTTGATGCATCAGGAGATAAGACTAATGCCACAAAAGAAGTAACAGAAAGATAGCATAGATCACAATGATACTAATGATAACCCCCTGATACAAGCGAATGCCAAGAAAGTCGATTTGAAGAAGCCTTGCAAAATCGCCCTTGTTGAAGTCGCCCTCCTGTAGACAAACAATGATTTCCAAACAAAAGATAGATCTTACCACAATTTCCAAATGCTAGGTTGCAATAGACTTTCCAATCACCATCTAAGAACACCAGATGCAAAGGAGACCACAAGAATTTCCACAAGAATATTTTTCTATACCAATAATCCAAGAGCCAAAGACCCTTTACAATGAGAGGCTCTCTCCTTTAAATAGGAAGGAGAGGCACCAAAACCCTAACCACTTTTTGAATGAGTGGCTAAGATTATAAGATACAAAAGTCTAATCAATGGTTGAGATGAGCTCAACAATATAATACATGGATCACACATAAAATATAACATAAGTGGACAAAGTCGCCCTAGGAGAGGGGAATCCCACCAAATCATGATGACAAAATATCATAGGAGGCTCATGGTGGGTCCAAGGGGTAATTTTATCCCTCCCTGGTCAATCCCCATGGCACAACAACCAATAAATAATCATGAAAGTACCAAATCGTGCCTCCCTAGTGAAGTCGTGGTCCTCAAAAGACCTCAAAAATCCACAGAAAATGCCATAAGTGATGGATGCGGGCCCCGATGAAGCTGAAACTGCTGGAGAAGGTGTGAAAGGTCCCGATCTATCATCACTGATCATCCCATGCCATAACTTTGCCTCAGTAGCCCAAATCGATTTCCTCAATAGCCATTTCTACCAATCCTGAAATGCCTCGGGAAGCGTGAAACTGCCCAAACAGCCTCCTGGAGTGATGGCGCTGTCAAGGTGAGGGCACCAATGTGTCCGGGAGGGGGGTAATATGGTAAAAACAAGTGGCTGGACCACCCCCTCCATCATCAGCGCCCTAGGTCAACCGGATAAAAGTCATCTCTGCTCTGACAGGGCCTCCAACAGACCAAAACTGCACTAGGACAGCCTACTGAGGCTCAATCATCACTGTAAGTGCCCGGAACTGAAAACAAACTGTCCCATTGGACTCAGAAGGTCCAAATCTATCCAAGATGTGTACTCATACACCATATGAGTCTCTGCATGATCAAAATAAATATCCAATATCCCGGAACAAGGCCAATAATAATGCTCTGTAAATGATCAAACACTGCTGTATCCCAAGAATCATCATCATAACCCTGTAGCTGCTGCATAGAATCATCATGTATGTGTACGTAGACCATATATCATCTATCCATATCATCATAAGGTCTAACATCTCATGTCCCATGGTCCTCCATGGTCAAACTAGGTCTAACCAAGACCAAATACAACTCAGACCATCATCCATAGCTGCTGCAAGGTGTCAAGGTTAATACATGCTCTACAACTTATTCGAATAACAATTATAACACAGAGTAGTCATGACTGGCGATCTAAATCCAAATATATAGTGTCGTTAATTATTATTATTACTCAGACTAGACTTTCAGGACCATACTCACTTCATAGTTGTGATCAATTTGCTAGTGAAGGGTGAAGGCTGATATAACTGGCTAGGCTAAGGGATGACTTGACTGACTTGACTTTGTGACACTTTGGCAAGGGAAAGGGAATACACACCATAGTATATACTGAATGAGCAATGACACAGGGAATGGCGGTGTCTCACAAATGGATGAGTTGTTTAAAGAGGGTTTATTCACCTTCACAGATGCGCACAATCCATAATACAAGCAAGGCCAGCAATTATTTAGATATAACATTTAAGTTCCATTGCTTTTTGGGCCTGAAGTTTCCATAGCCTTGATCTATGTGTGTTTACAAACACATTGCATAGATTTACATTTATTTAGGCTTTCTGCTGCAGGTGTGTTTTTAAGGCACTTGTTTACCTGAGCACTTCTAGGTGTGTCATGGACAACTTGTTTACCTAGGTATTTATTTTTCCAAAAGATATAACATTTTATTTTTCATGGCCATTTTCAATTGGCATTTCTTTCACATACAAGATATAGCATTTCATTTTTCAGATTTTGTATTCATGGCAGCACTAAAAGTTTCAGGTTTAGCCAACACAACTTTAGTGACTAGGGGGAATTCTCAAGGAACTCCAACTCACCATAGGTAAGTTTTGTCACCAACTCAGAGCCGAGACACAATAAACAGGGAAGCTCATCCAATACAGAGGCTACAGTGGGGAAAGGTCCTCCATGTCACTAGTCAAGTAGCAAATCAGGGTGATAATCTAAAAGGTAGGCCATGGATGGATGAAGACAATGAAAAGATGAAGCCAACACTAGCAAGCCAAGGTATGGTTGAATGATCACCTCTATTCTCCCTAAGGAGGGTATGTACCAATGAGTATGGATAGTGAACTTCTAAGTCTGAGTAGGGACAGTAATATATATATATATGTAATAGGTCAACCAGGTCCATGTATCTATATGATCGCCAGATCATGACACTAAGTGCTATGACATGCTATAAGAATAAGTATAAAAGCAATCTAACCATAACACCGTAATATACCTGCTAATTCATATACCTGAATGCACATCAACCTGTACCATCATCTGTCCTCTGGAACTGCTGCTGTAACTCTGGGCACTACTGTCTGCTCTGTACCAATGGCATAATGGCTATATCGGGCATCTCTCTGAGTGTCCTGAAACTCAGTCATGGCATGGGGAATATAACTGCTGTCCATAATCTGATAGTGATCCAATATAAATGCTCATCTCGGCATCTCAAATGCAAGGGAACTGGCTGAATAGTGTACTGGAATGAGAAAAATAATGTATGGTAGCTCGGCTACTATATATGTGATAACATCTGGATCCGGCTGGGACAAGTGCTCTGCTGAAATGAGCGCTTGAGAACCTCAGAATCTCTGGTCCTCGAACTCTGCTACTCGAATCCACGATCCAGCACTCTACCATTTTATTTCCAGCTTTTATTCTTGCAACCTATTTTCTGCATTCACAAACATCTAAACAAAATACCTCATGCCGCATGTGTGGGAAAAATATAAAATCAACTGAAATAAAATCTACTCTATGTCAGAAATATAAATGCATAAAGTATAAATGCAGAAAGTAAATTAAAGTACTAACATAATTTGCAAAATTTGAAATTTATTGTGCAGGAAAAGAAAAAGTGACAGGTACTCAGTTAAACTAGGAGCTTACAAAGGAGCTTAGAGACTAAGAAGGTGCCAGACTCAATGGCTGAAAAGACTAACTACTGCCTAAGTAGGCTTATTTGGTCTCCTACCTACCCTAATCTAACCAGTCATCACAAATGTTAGGTAAAATCATAAATCCAGTGCAACCATTCATCAAATAGGTTAATGATTCTTATTTGATTTTTGATAATAGAACAAGTCAAGATTGGGCTACAGATCAACACATTTAAGGGCACAGTCTTCTTGATTTGTTCATAAATTGAAGAATGGTTTGAATTATGCAATATGAAATTATGCCAAGGAGAAGACTGACTGATGCAAACATCCTCCATCAAAGAACTGATAGGATCATAAAATTTATGCAAGTTAAACTCAGAGATGGATAGAGGAAGGACATAAGACATGTGATTCGATTCATTTTCACATAGATTAACTTGTTCATTTACTTCTCTTACATATTCAATTTGATTCTCCTTGGGACTGACGATCAAAAATTCAAATGGGGATAAATTAAAGCTTAAAAGACGGAAAATCAAAGTCAGACCCACTTGATGCTCAAAAATGGAGAAAATATGGAATTGATCTTTAAACACCTTTTCTAGCCCCCAAGAATGATTGATAACTTGACAACATACATTATGGTTCCAAAGTGACTGAAAAGGGACATGAAGTGCTTTTTCTCCAAACATGTAATCATGCTTATACTTCCTATTAAAAATTTCCAAGGCAAAAGATTGACTAGAGCACCAACCCAAAGATGATTGAAAGAGTTGGGAAGGGAGGGTGGATTGCAAATATGAAAATTCTCCCAAATGGATAAACAAGTTTGACCTTGGATTTTGATAATAGAAAATATTCTTTATTCTAGGAATAATTTCAAACTTTTGATCAAATTCAATATTTACAACCTGAGGACAAGATTGACCATAACTATCTAACTCTAAGTTATCTTGATTAAAGATGAAAAAAGGAAAATTTAAAGATTCATTATAAGAAGTGGAACAAAGATTAGAACACCTAGTGTGACTTATTAATTCTTCCTCATCTTGATATTGATCTTCTATTAATTCATCATTAAAATTATAAGAGGAAAAGTGATCATTTTCATTTAATTGATCAAGGGTGAAATTAATAATTTCATTTAACATATCCTGATTATTTGCACAATGATCACCTGAAATCACCACTAGAGGATCTTGATCTATGTCCCTACTTTCTTCTTCTTCAGTAAGTTCATAAGGAATTGAATGATCACTAAAGACAGAATGACTAATGAGTTTCTCTGAGGGAGGAACTTCAATAGACCTGTTAACTAAAAGCTCATCCTCAGAAATTCCCTTAGGATCAGGACTAGGGCTACCTAAAAAGCAATTTGAAAATTTATGGTTTGTACAATGATTAAAGATTTGACTTTCGATTGACTCAAAAGTAGAAGACTTATTATCAGAAGAAATTAGGCAGGAAAGGTCATCTCCGGATGTTGACAAATCACTTGATATTTGATTGTTAAATGATTCCACAATAAGATCGGAAAGGGGAAGGTTTTGATCTTGGATTTGATTTGAAAGATACATATCATCAAATTCACTTCCCCATTCTTCCAGGAATTTATTTTCAAACATGTCATAACTAGAAATGCTATTGGGTTTCAAATTCGAAAGCCAGAGACCAGCTCTTTCTTTGAAAGATGAAGCCAATAGTCTCATACACACATCCTCATGGGTTATGGATAACTCTTTAATAATTTCCCTAAAAAGTTCAAGGTGCCTTCTAGCAGAGATTTCATAACTTCCATCGAAAATAGGCAACCTTGCACATGCTTGATGAGGAATATGATGAGGATACCCAACAATTTTTGAAAAGTCAAAAACTTTTAAACGACCGAAAGTTCTAGGTCGCTCAGAAGCAGCCATGGATAATAATTTTTTATATTTTATATTTTTTTATATTCAAGAACCTGAAAACAAAATGATGTACCCCATGGGTTCTAGATAACGATAAGATCTGTCTAAATTCTAGTGTTATAGGGATGTAAATGAGCTCGCTCCTCAGCGGAGTCACGATTGGGAGTCGCCAGGTAGATTTAAACCCTTCTACCAAGATATGTGTCGTTGTATTTGCAGGAAGGACTACTAGCTTTTCTGAGGTAAACCCTATGCCCAAATGTTTAAGCAAAGAGAAATATATCGGACCAAGGTAAGCCTATTGCGTCCCCGGCAACGGCGCCAAAATGTTATCACCTAAACTGTAGTTACCCCTATGGATGGATCCAGTCATGGATGGCAATAGGGAAGGGCAACTCAAAAGGTGCAACCACGATCACCTCGACCTCCAATATATGGTTGTCACGCCAGTCGAGGCAACCTTCACTTTATGTTATCTAGCCCAGACAACAAAGGGGGAGACCCGATCTACTCCCGACAGGAGAGATCAAAACCAAGACACCAAATCAGGGTATTTCTAGTTGAAGTTAGATGTATGGTTTATCCTAGACCTAAGGATGAAGTCACAAGCCAAGTGAGGGGTTCAATAGGTATAGATTTGGTTCATAGTTGATGTGAGAGTGACTTATAATGTTTAAAGTGAGATCTAGGGCTAGTGTACTAGGTCAATGTCAAAAGATCCACTGCCTTGGGAATTGTGTCCAATGCAGGGTTGTTTAGGGGTCAGATTGGGGCTAACTAGTACATGAGACAATCTTGACCATGGTCCATGATGTCTTCAAAGGTATAGTTCACCATGCAAAAGTCAAACCACAAGTCAATCCCACAATCTAGGAGAGTGGGTTGTCTTGGAGATAAACCAGTGCCTTGGGAATTGGGAAGTGGAGTCAAAGTAGGGTTGACTTTATGGTTTAGGACTCCTACAACATGAGATAAGTGGACAGTATAGGCCTTGATGGTTAAATATGTCTAGATCTAGGTTTGACCCAAGTGGACAACAATCCCTTAAAACAAGGAATGCAGTCCCCAAGGCAAGATTTGACAAAGTGACAGTCTAGACCTAGGTTTTGAATTATTCTGATTCCGGATCTGCAAAAATCTCAAGTACCCAGTTCCTCGAAGTGAGTGAACTCACTTCTCCAAGGTGGTGCGACTTTCCCTAAGGAGGCTTCAATTTGGGTTTAGGTGGGTCAAATCATGTCGGATGGCATCCAAACTTTAGATCCGGGTAGATCAGTCAAGTATGGGTATGGATCTATAATTTCGTGGCAATCCACCGGTTAGATCTTTGTAGATCTGAGTTTAAGTGTTCCAAATGGTCCAAAATGGGGATAAAATCCCTTAAAATGTGGAATGGGACCCACAAGGTGAAATTCAAGAAAGAGACAACCTGGGTGTATGTTATTCGATGTGTAGATGTCAAATCAAGTGAAATCTCAAACACCCATCAACTAGATCTAGGTCAACTTGCTCAAATGGTGAAGTGCGCCTTCCTTGGGAGAAGCTAAGTTGGCTTGGGAGAGGGGTCAAACGGAAGCCAATCCACACCAAACTATAGATCCGGGATGCCGTGGATGCTATAGAGGTGGGTTTTCAATATCATGCCCAACAACCCACTAGATCTAAGTAGATCTGACAAAATGTAAAATGGGGGTTTTGAAGTATTTAGGGTTTTTACAATTTATGAATTATGTCAATGGATTGGATAAAGGAAAGAGAAACAAACCTGTGGATCTTACCTGGATAACCTTGTAGGTGCCTTGATGATGATGATCTATGCAATCCCGATCAATTTGGAAGCTTTGAGGTAGTCTCTATGCAAATCGATTTAGTCCAAGAAGCCAATGCGCCCTCTCTCCTGCACAACAAACGTCAACAATATCAGATTTGATGCATCAGGAGATAAGACTAATGCCACAAAAGAAGTAACAGAAAGATAGCATAGATCACAATGATACTAATGATAACCCCCTGATACAAGCGAATGCCAAGAAAGTCGATTTGAAGAAGCCTTGCAAAATCGCCCTTGTTGAAGTCGCCCTCCTGTAGACAAACAATGATTTCCAAACAAAAGATAGATCTTACCACAATTTCCAAATGCTAGGTTGCAATAGACTTTCCAATCACCATCTAAGAACACCAGATGCAAAGGAGACCACAAGAATTTCCACAAGAATATTTTTCTATACCAATAATCCAAGAGCCAAAGACCCTTTACAATGAGAGGCTCTCTCCTTTAAATAGGAAGGAGAGGCACCAAAACCCTAACCACTTTTTGAATGAGTGGCTAAGATTATAAGATACAAAAGTCTAATCAATGGTTGAGATGAGCTCAACAATATAATACATGGATCACACATAAAATATAACATAAGTGGACAAAGTCGCCCTAGGAGAGGGGAATCCCACCAAATCATGATGACAAAATATCATAGGAGGCTCATGGTGGGTCCAAGGGGTAATTTTATCCCTCCCTGGTCAATCCCCATGGCACAACAACCAATAAATAATCATGAAAGTACCAAATCGTGCCTCCCTAGTGAAGTCGTGGTCCTCAAAAGACCTCAAAAATCCACAGAAAATGCCATAAGTGATGGATGCGGGCCCCGATGAAGCTGAAACTGCTGGAGAAGGTGTGAAAGGTCCCGATCTATCATCACTGATCATCCCATGCCATAACTTTGCCTCAGTAGCCCAAATCGATTTCCTCAATAGCCATTTCTACCAATCCTGAAATGCCTCGGGAAGCGTGAAACTGCCCAAACAGCCTCCTGGAGTGATGGCGCTGTCAAGGTGAGGGCACCAATGTGTCCGGGAGGGGGGTAATATGGTAAAAACAAGTGGCTGGACCACCCCCTCCATCATCAGCGCCCTAGGTCAACCGGATAAAAGTCATCTCTGCTCTGACAGGGCCTCCAACAGACCAAAACTGCACTAGGACAGCCTACTGAGGCTCAATCATCACTGTAAGTGCCCGGAACTGAAAACAAACTGTCCCATTGGACTCAGAAGGTCCAAATCTATCCAAGATGTGTACTCATACACCATATGAGTCTCTGCATGATCAAAATAAATATCCAATATCCCGGAACAAGGCCAATAATAATGCTCTGTAAATGATCAAACACTGCTGTATCCCAAGAATCATCATCATAACCCTGTAGCTGCTGCATAGAATCATCATGTATGTGTACGTAGACCATATATCATCTATCCATATCATCATAAGGTCTAACATCTCATGTCCCATGGTCCTCCATGGTCAAACTAGGTCTAACCAAGACCAAATACAACTCAGACCATCATCCATAGCTGCTGCAAGGTGTCAAGGTTAATACATGCTCTACAACTTATTCGAATAACAATTATAACACAGAGTAGTCATGACTGGCGATCTAAATCCAAATATATAGTGTCGTTAATTATTATTATTACTCAGACTAGACTTTCAGGACCATACTCACTTCATAGTTGTGATCAATTTGCTAGTGAAGGGTGAAGGCTGATATAACTGGCTAGGCTAAGGGATGACTTGACTGACTTGACTTTGTGACACTTTGGCAAGGGAAAGGGAATACACACCATAGTATATACTGAATGAGCAATGACACAGGGAATGGCGGTGTCTCACAAATGGATGAGTTGTTTAAAGAGGGTTTATTCACCTTCACAGATGCGCACAATCCATAATACAAGCAAGGCCAGCAATTATTTAGATATAACATTTAAGTTCCATTGCTTTTTGGGCCTGAAGTTTCCATAGCCTTGATCTATGTGTGTTTACAAACACATTGCATAGATTTACATTTATTTAGGCTTTCTGCTGCAGGTGTGTTTTTAAGGCACTTGTTTACCTGAGCACTTCTAGGTGTGTCATGGACAACTTGTTTACCTAGGTATTTATTTTTCCAAAAGATATAACATTTTATTTTTCATGGCCATTTTCAATTGGCATTTCTTTCACATACAAGATATAGCATTTCATTTTTCAGATTTTGTATTCATGGCAGCACTAAAAGTTTCAGGTTTAGCCAACACAACTTTAGTGACTAGGGGGAATTCTCAAGGAACTCCAACTCACCATAGGTAAGTTTTGTCACCAACTCAGAGCCGAGACACAATAAACAGGGAAGCTCATCCAATACAGAGGCTACAGTGGGGAAAGGTCCTCCATGTCACTAGTCAAGTAGCAAATCAGGGTGATAATCTAAAAGGTAGGCCATGGATGGATGAAGACAATGAAAAGATGAAGCCAACACTAGCAAGCCAAGGTATGGTTGAATGATCACCTCTATTCTCCCTAAGGAGGGTATGTACCAATGAGTATGGATAGTGAACTTCTAAGTCTGAGTAGGGACAGTAATATATATATATATGTAATAGGTCAACCAGGTCCATGTATCTATATGATCGCCAGATCATGACACTAAGTGCTATGACATGCTATAAGAATAAGTATAAAAGCAATCTAACCATAACACCGTAATATACCTGCTAAGTCATATACCTGAATGCACATCAACCTGTACCATCATCTGTCCTCTGGAACTGCTGCTGTAACTCTGGGCACTACTGTCTGCTCTGTACCAATGGCATAATGGCTATATCGGGCATCTCTCTGAGTGTCCTGAAACTCAGTCATGGCATGGGGAATATAACTGCTGTCCATAATCTGATAGTGATCCAATATAAATGCTCATCTCGGCATCTCAAATGCAAGGGAACTGGCTGAATAGTGTACTGGAATGAGAAAAATAATGTATGGTAGCCCGGCTACTATATATGTGATAACAGGAATATAAGTGGAGAATGGAGTTAGGGCTTGGTTGAGGAGGCTTATAGAAGAGATAAATGCTCAACCATACATTAAACATGCCACGTATGAGTTTAGATGAATAGATCTAGATAGATCTAATGCCAATAAAAAATACCCAAGTGGGGCCCACACTTAAATTAAGGAAAATGAGTGAAATGGGGCCCACTAAGTGAAATAGCACTAGGAGGGTGGCTAAGCTATAGATCTGATGTTTTGATGAAAATGTAGCAACACCCAGATGATAGATCTAGAAAAACCCCACTCACCCACAAGTGCGACCTCCCTTGGAGAGGTCCAGTGCCTTAGATCAAGGGGTAAATGGAGTTGGAATCCCACCAAATTTGGTCTCCAAGGTTTGTTAATTATTATTGAGGTGGGTTTTAATTATTAAGCCCAGATAATCGCCATATCTATCATATCTAAAAACTAGGGTTTTAATCAATGAGGGTTTGAAGTGACCAATGGGTAAAATGTATGAAAACCAATACGTACCTTGTAAATCTTACCTCAAATGCTTGCGGCTGTCAAGTACATCGATGGTCCTTCCATCTAGTTACATTTCCAAGCTAGATCCAAGTGATTCCAAGCAAAAAAAACGTCCTAGCCCAAGGAGGAAAAACGTCCCCTTCACCTGCAAATTCAAACTACCAAAGTGAGATTTGATCTACAGATAAAAGATGAACCATGCACGATATATCAAAGAAAGCAAATCAATGGACAAAGCACAATTAAAAAAACTCCCTTCAAGATGAAAACGTCATGCCCAGAGAAGATGTGGGAAACCCCTGCAATCTTCCCTCAAGCAAGTCGCACCCCTACAGTAGATGAAATCGGCCTCCCTCAAAAGATGTTGAAAATCACCTACAAGCAACTTAGATGTTCAAAGGAAAGAAGTATAATCATGTACAATAACATTCATCAAGGCATGAGAAGTAGATCTGCAAAATAATATTTTTATTCCAAGAGTTCCAGAGCCCAAAGGTCCCTTTACAAAGAGGGGGCCTTGTTACCAACTATTTTGTACAATAGTTGAACTTCTATTGAGCCGCTAGTTTTATGAGCATGATGCATGTTCATCTTCAGAGTTCAGAAGTTCAGAAGTCATTTTCAAGGCAATTTTTCCCCATTTGTAATAATGCATGTTCATACCCCCTTGGGGAAATTGTAAAAAGTTGGTCTAAGCATGGTCCTTTTATAAAAGACTTGGCTTTCCTTAGGTTTAACTATTAGGGAGATGCTTTAGAGTGTTTTTTCCTTAGGAATTATGCACTACATTTCAGTGGCGTATAATTTTTTAATTTTTCGCTCACACCTCCAAAGCTGGAGTATTCTCATGGTGGTCGAACCTAAGGAGGTTATTAAAATCTTCATGTCTAGGATTTTGTACATGCTAGCCATCTAAATTGAGTCGTATGGACATGCACTAGGTCCCCTAGGAGTTTGGTTTCATTCCAACAAAAATATATATATTTTTTCCGTAAATTAGACCATTTTTTAATGGTTTAATTGGAAAATTTCAAAGTGTAATAAAAACCTCATATGGAGGCGGAATTTGGCGTGGGGAGGATCGTTTTGATGTTCAGAGCGTCCTCTTTACCCTTGTGTCCGCTTTCTTCATGTTCCGGGCGATTACGTCGCCTCTGGGAGCATTTTTTATTAAAGATGCATCAAATTGGCATTTTAATGCTAAAAAAAGAGAAAATGCACTAAGTGACAAAATGACAAAATTAAAAAAATATGATTTATAAACTTTGGGAAAGGTGGCTACATGGTTTATTAGTGAAGGCGACCGATTTTAGCGAATAAAGCACATGCTTAAATAAAAGTTAGGATAACAAGTGGCCATTAAAAATATGCGTGGCCATGAGAATACTCCAGCTTTGGAGGTTTGAGTGAAAAATTAAAAAATTATACGCCACTGAAGCGTAGTGCATAATTCCTAAGGAAAAAACACTCTAGAGTATCCCCCTGATAGTTAAACCTAAGGAAAGCCAAGTCTTTTATAAAAGGACCATGCTTAAACCAACTTTTTACAATTTCCCCAAGGGGGTATGAACATGCATTATTACAAATGGGGAAAAATTGCCTTGAAAATGACTTCTGAACTTCTGAACTCTGAAGGCATCATGCTCATAAAACTGGCGGCTCGATAGAAGTTCAACTATTGTACAAAATAGTTTGTAACAAGGCCCCCTCTTTGTAAAGGGACCTTTGGGCTCTTGAACTCTTGGAATAAAAATATTATTTTGCAGATCTCCTTCTCATGCCTTGATGAATGTTATTGTACATGATTATACATCTTTCCTTTAAACATCTAAGTTGCTTGCAGGTGATTTTCAACATCTTCCGAGGGAGGCCGATTTCATCTACTGCAGGGGTGCGACTTGCTTGAGGGACGATTGCAGGGGTTTCCCACATCTTCTCTAGGCATGACATTTTCATCTTGAAGGGAGTTTTCATTCCTATTTCCCTTAAATAGGAATGAGAGAGACCAAAACCCTAACCACTTTATGAACAAGTGGTGGAGATCAAAAGATAGATACAATATAATCAACGACTATGATGAGCCGGAACAATAACACATGGATCAACTCACTAAAGGGGGTGCACATCACTAGAGAGGCCCTAGGGGGGGTCGCACCACATAAAAGATGACTAGGACAAGTGTAGGAGCATATGGTGGGGCTAGGAGGTATTAATGTCCTTCACTAGCATCACCCCATGGCACAATGATATAAGATATGACTCAATAACATGTCAAAGTGACCAAAAGACCAAATCGTGGCCTCCCTCAATGATAGAATAATACATCAAATAACAACCCGGAGAGTGTGTGTACTCCATTGACTGCTGCAAGCTGATATGGAAGGAGTGGGATGCATCATAAATGACCTCTGAACAAACCTCATGCCAAAACCTTGCCTCAATTGCCCAAATCGATTTCCTTAATGACCTTTTTATCCCATTTTTAAATCCTCAGAAAACCACCTGTAAATCATCAAAATTCTTGTATCTCTCTGCCTAATGTCCCAGACACAAATCTGACTGCACCAACATGTCTGGAGATGGGGTAATATGGCAATAACAAGTGGTTGGACCCCCCATCTCCTCAGTAGCGCCCTAGGAAAACGTGCTAGATCAATGCAACTGTTGGACATGCCATTTCAGCATGGAAAAACTGGAGAAAAATGGAAATTTGACTATATCATCACCGGGAGTGCCTGTAACTGATAACTGAGTGTCTCAGTGGACTCAGAAGGTCCAAATATACTAGAGATGAGTACCCATACACCTTGTGGCAACCTGTATGATCATCTATAGCCTCAGCCATACCCGGACAATATAAAAATAATGGTTTGAAAATAATAATAACCATAAAAAAATACATCAACCATCATATGAAACCTGTGTCCACTGTATGTAACCATCAATGGTGTATCAAAAGACCATAAATCATCATCCTCGAACATCACTGGTCCAGCTCATCTCAGATCCTCATGGTTGACTTGGTCAAACTAGGTTTGACCAGGTCAAGAATGATCAAAATATGACCTAGGCTAGAAAATCCTGATGTTGCAAGTGCAAATGGTTGAGGCATGCTTTTTAATCATTCTAATAGCAAGACTTACAGCATTAAGCATCATTTCACTAGCAGTTAATAAATAATTATACCAAATAGAAGTTTAAATAATCATTTACTCAAAATAGAACCTCAAGAATATACTCATTTTGTAGACATGAACATTTTGCTAGCAAAGGGTGATGGTGAAGAATGCAAGGCTAGGATAAGGGGGTGACTTGACTGACTCAACACTGTGATACTTTGGATAAGGGAAAGGGAATACACACTTAAGCATATGTCGTGTAATAAACACACAAGGAATGGTAGTGTCTCACAAATGGAATAAGTTGTTTAGAGAGGTGCTTATTCAACCTTGGCAAATGTCTACAACTCACATCCAAGCTGAATACAACTCTGTGAGGATCTTTTTTAGAACCACCATGACTAGGTGCCCGACTAACCTTAACTTGAGGTTCTAGGGGACACTTAGAATTAGCTGTCCCTTACTCCATCTCACATCACAACCCATAGGCTCCGTGAGGAATTTAATCATTACATTTAATTTCTGGCCAACAGTCTTTGGATTTAGCATACATTTAACCACTGTTTTTTTTAGGCTTTTAGGACCCCTTTGGATTTTGCATGTGCTTAGAAACACAACTAATTGCAGCTTGCATCCAGGGTGCTTTAACATTTTAGTTTCCATAGCCCTCTTTCATTGTGCTGAGAAGCACAATTTTATTTGTTTCCATGGGCTTGCACAAAAGATAATATAATAGTTTCCATATGCATGTAATGATGGTAGTACAATTTGCTTTAGGTTTTAGTCAACACAACTCAAGCAACTAGGGGGATTATCCACAATCAAGACCAAACATCGGGGCAACCGACTAGAGTGATCAAGGTATCAAATCCAACTCTCCAAAGGGTAATTTTTGTTGCCAACTCAGAGCCGAGACACAAACTAACAGGGATGCTATCTAACATAGAGGCAAAAGTGGGGAAGTCCTCCATATCACAGGTTGAGGTGTAAGTCAGGGTGAAAACCAAAAAGGGAAAGATAACAGATGGATGGGGAAAGTGAAGGTGATGCCTAAGCTAGCAAGCCATAAAGGTGGGAATGATCATGTCCACACTCCTAAGAGGATAAAACCAATGAGTATAAAACAAGAGCTTCAAATTCTAAGTAATAAGACCATTTAGATAATCAATAACAACCATATCCATGTCATACATATATATACTGCCAGATCATGATCACTAGATACTAAGTCAAGCTACTAAAATGACCAAAAGAGCAAGATAATCAAAACCAATGCACATCATATACCTGTTGGGCCATATACCTGTACCTGCTATCTGGATCATCACCAACCACTGAAAACACTGTTGCTGAAACTCTAGGCACTGCATTTCTCTGTATGGGATAAAAGGTCACCTCGGTCATCAAATATGAGGTAAAGAGGCTCAGTCTTGGCATAAGGTTCACTGCATGTCTGATCTGGGGCTGCATTGATATGTGAGTGATCATCAAAAGTACTGCTCATCATAGGATGATCTCATCAAAACTGTGTAAAGGCCTGGCTCAAAAATATACAACGAACTGCTCTGCAATCATGGTAGCCCGACTACTATGGATGTGATAACATGTACTAGAGAAGAAATTGTATGTTATGTTTTGTTTTAAGTACTTCAAGGTAAGCATTACATCTTCTCCAACCGACAAATCAACCCTAGGCATCGAAAGTCCTCCATATATCTTCCCCCAGCGTATACCTCAATCTATGGACTTTTGATAACTGCATAAAGGAAAGGAACTGTTGGCATAGGTTTGTTGATTGAGTTTGTCCCCAACCTTACGCGATTCTTGGTGTGCATGGTGTTGATGTATTTGTAACTTCGGAAGATATTCACTTGTATATTATATTTGTACTTTATTGTATCTCCAACGGAGATGTATTATTCCTCCGATTGGAAGTGTCGTCAGTTGTACTTGCATGTGTCGCAAGTTATATTGTAAGTGTCGTAACTTATACTTGATGGGTTTTTAGACCACCTTGATGGGGTCGGCCTTGTATGAGTCATGTGTGTCAAAGGGTTATTAGACCACCCTAGTAGGGGTCGGACCAGTCAGCATTATGTTAAGTAGTTAAGTTGAGGCCGACCTAGTTGAGTAAAGGTCAAGTGAAAGTTAGTGTATAAATAGAGAGTGTGTCTCTCTCATTTTACACATTGTCTCATTCACTCACTTCACATTAGTGAGAGAAGAGGAGGGTGCGCACAAGTGGCGGAGGAGCATGCTGCTGAAGATGTCTATCTCTTGGGTTTGATCATGTTGATCCTTGTATTGATGCTTATTCTATCTTTGAAGAAGTTGCGGGGTTTTTCACCTTCTTGGTTTTCCCCGGTGAAATGTTTTGTGTCTCTTGTCTCTTATGCTTGATATGTTGTACATGTTGTTCTTTCAGTTAAGATCCTAGATCTATTGAATTAATGCTCAAAATATAACATGGTATCAGAGCTAGCTTGAAGGAAGGCATGCTATGGCATTTATGAGACTTGTTGCACTTGCGACAAATCGGAAGCTAGGGCTTGATATAGCAATAAACCAGTCTTCGTAGCACTTTCGCTATAAATCCATTTTGGCGAAGGTTCAGGTTCTGAAACTTTCACAGGTCGTAGATAACATCCCCATGTACCTTGTGTTTGAAGCACAGCATCTAATTCGTTGTACTTCCTATTTTATGATCAGTACAATCTAGGGTTTCTGCCTCTTCCAAATCTCAGTCATAAACAGGTGACCTAGGAAAAAAGGTCACAACTTGGGCTAGGAAGCTCCAAATGAAATTTCGTAAAATGGGACAGGTAGAGCACGGATTGTAGTTTCTCATGTAAGTTTTTCAGAGGCCGAAGTTGGACCAGTGACACATGGCACGCCGTACAAGTTCGCTCTCCTGTTTTATCCCATAAACAGGTCATGTTGCGACACTTGGCATAACTTTCTCTCAGAGAATTCAATTGAGGTCAGACTTGTGGGGTTAGAAAGATGACAGGTCAGGCAACCACAAGTCGAAGTTTCAGACCTTGTCGATTTGTAATTTCAGAGATGCACCAGAAACAATCAGGTGCATATTTCTGTCAAAACAGAATTGGATTTTGAGCACCTTCATTCTTGGCTTGTCATTGCTGCGGGAATTTAGGGCTTCGAAGAAAGTTGGAAGTTTTGGAATCGAAGTCCACGATTGAATGCTCCTCATCAAAATCGAAATTTAGAGACCAAGATCGAATTTTTTGGTTGGGCAGAAGGCCGAGCTTGATCAAACCCTAGTTCGGGATTTTGATCGGAAAGGTGAAAAAATTAGGGCTTCTGCAAAAGTTGGAATTTTTGAAATCTGTGACCATGGCTGGAAACTCCTTAGAAAAATTGAAGTTTAGAACACAAGATCGAACTTTTTGGATGGGCAGAAGACCGAGCTTTATCAAACCCTAGTTTGGGATCCTGTCCAGAAGATCCAGAAGTTTCAAAGGAAATTTTGAGGGGTCAAATTTTGCAGTTTTCAAAATTGAAGTATACTAGCTTGATCAACTCAACAAGGCACATCTTTCCATCCATTCAGAAGTTTGAAATTCAAAATTTGAATTTTTAGGGTTTCTCTAACAAACCCTAATCCAGCTCCAGATCCAGTCTCAGCAAATCAAAGTGGATTGGCTTAATCCTAGAAGAGAATGAATTGGACACCTGCATAAGTGAAGAAGTCCCAGTTCCAGAGGGAGATAAGGCTAAGGTCTTACATAAGAAGACTACAAGCAATCTCGACAGGTATGACTTGAGGAAATACAGGTATGTTTTGAAATCTGTTCATGATTAAGTTTATGATATGTTTGTCTTCATATTATTGAGGTTAGTACAATCTTGATTAATTTTAGACTTGTCTTATCACCCTATTAAAAGTATGAATGCATGATAGAAGACATTCACTGATTAGGGTTATGACACTTATGATTGTACTAATGCACTATGATGTTGTATGAGGTTGATGTTGTCCGCTAACATGAAAGGCACATCAAGAAAGTTATAGTTCAAGAATATATGACCATGATGACATGAAGACAAAGACTCATCCATAGCCATGGATCACATAGAAGCTCTACTTTCGAGGTATGTATAATTTGGTTCTACATTGGTTAACTTATGAGATATGTAGGTTACTGGCACAAGTCATTGAAGAGAACAAGAATACATTATGCAGGTATGTTAGACATAACTAGCAAGCATGGTAATCCAGGTATGTTTTTCCTATATCAAGTTAGAATCCTACCTTGTGTTAGGATCTCTTATATAAGTATACTTGGCACAATTGATAATGATTATTCTTGAAGTTAAAAGTTTAAGTAATCAAGGGTTTATGCATATTATGTTTCTTACTTTGATTGATGATATGACTAACCAGAAGAGTCCTATGGTCAAATAAGAATATGCATGAGTCATCCCTGAAACCTTGAATACTAACGTTTGTGATAAATTACCTGTGTATGAAATGATCATGACCATACATGTTTAAGATTATAATTATTATACTAATGTATGTATGGTTATGTATGCGATCTTGAGGATGACACAATCATGAAACTAGTGCACACTTAAGCATGCATAGTGGTGTAGGATGAATATAAGTTCAAGGACATGTAATCCAGGAAGCAAAGATCAAGAGGGAGCACACTCTAGTTGTTCCTGCCAGGAAGCAAAGATCAAGAGGGAGCACACTCTAGGAAGCAAAGATTGAGAGGGAGTCCATCCAACAACTAAACACAGATAAGTATTTGAATTGTTGTTTATTATATATATGATTACTTAAATGATGTTGTTCAGTTATGTACATACTTATGTTCCTAGATTTAGGATGTGTATTATGCATATTAGGATATTTGCTTTAATGAACAGTATACTACCTAAGAAACCAGATTCGTCCAAAACCCCCTTCGTGTCCCGTGTCATCGTGTCGGACACAGACACGATGCAAAGACATGTCCGACACGTGTTTGCATCGTGTCCCAATTCCAGGACATGAAAAGCGTGGAAACGAGGGCCTACAGGGGTTAATTTTTTTTTTTCACTTTCACTTGGTCATTTGCAAGTGTGGAGAGAGGTGTGAGAATGAGTTTTTTTGCAGGTAAAGAGCATTTGGAGGATTTGCAAGGGTTTCCAAGTGCCTTTGAGGGTGAATTCATTGGGAGGATTACAAGTTCACCATCAAGCAACAAGAAAAATGTCTCAATCAGCTAGGGCAACTGCTAAAGGGAAAAAGAAAAGGACAAATGCCCCATTTGGTGTCTCCCCTTCTCTTCCTCCTCCAAGCCTAGGTGCACTCCAACCTTTGCCTTATTTACACTCTTCCATCCGGTGCACTCCAACCTTCTTATTTACAGGAAGAGGGAGGTGTTATCACATATATAGTAGCCGGGCTACCATACATTATTTTTCAGATTCCAGAGCACATTTCAGCCAGTTCCTTTACTTTGAGATGATGAGATGAGCAGCTATCTTTGGATCACTATCAGATTGTGGATAGCAGTTGTATTCCCCATGCCATGACTGAGTCTCAGGACACTCAGAGAGATGACCGATGTAGCCATTATACCATTGGTACAGAGCAGTCAGTAGTGCCCAGAGTTACAGCAGCAGTTTCGGAGGACAGATGATGGTACAGGTTGATGAGCATTCAGGTATATGACTCAGCAGGTATATCATGGTATTATGGTTAGATTGCTTTTATACTTATTCTTATAGCATGTCTTAGCACTCAGTGTCATGATCTGGCGATCATATAGATATTTGGACCTGGTTGATCTATTATATATATTATATTGTCCCTACTCAGACTTAGAAGTTCACTATTCATACTCATTGGTATGTACCCTCCTTAGGGAGAATAGAGGTGATCATTCCACCATATCTTGGCTTGCTAGTGTTGGCTCCATTATTCATTGTCTTCATCCATCCATGGCCTACCTTCTAGTTTATCACCCTGACTTACTACTTGACTAGTGACATGGAGGATCTTTTCCCCACTGTAGCCTCTGTATTGGATGAGCTTCCCTGTTTATTGTGTCTCGGCTCTGAGTTGGTGACAAAACTTGCCTATGGCGAGTTGGAGTTCCTTGTGAATTCCCCCTAGTCACTAAAGTTGTGTTGGCTAAACCTGAAACTTTTAGTGCTGCCATGAATACAAAATCTGGAAAAATGAAATGCTATATCTTGTATGAAAAGCCCATTCATGCAATGTGTTTCTAAACACACATGAATGAAAGGCATGCCAAATGAAAATGGCTATGAAAATAAAATGTTATATCTTGTGGAAAATAAATACCTAGGTAAACAAGCTGTCCATGACACACCTAGAAGTGCTCAGGTAAACAAGTGCCTTAAAAACACACCTGCAGCAGAAAGCCTAAAATAAATGTAAATCTATGCAATGTGTTTATAAACACACATAGATCAAGGCTATGGAAACTTCAGGCCCAAAAAGCAATGGAACTTAAAAGCTATATCTAAACAATTGCTGGCCTTATTTGTATTATGGATTGTGCGCATCTGTGAAGGAGAATAAACCCTCTTTAAACAACTCATCCATTTGTGAGACACCGCCATTCCCTGTGTTATTGCTCATTCAGTATATACTATGGTGTATTCCCTTTCCCTTGCCAAAGTGTCACAAAGTCAAGACAGTTAAGTCATCCCTTAGCCTAGCCAGTTAATTTAAGCCTTCACCCTTCACTAGCAAATTGATCACAACTATGAAGTGAGTATGATCCTGAAAGTCTAGTCTGAGTAATAATAATAATTAACGACACTATATATTTGGATTTAGATCGCCAGTCATGATTACTCTGTGTTATAAGTGTTATTTGAATAAGTTGTAGAGCATATATTAACCTTGACACTTTGCAGCAGCTATTGATGATGATCTGAGTTATATTTGGTCTTGGTTAGACCTAGTTTGACCATGGAGGACCATGGGACATGAGATGTTGGACCTTATGATGATATGGATAGATGATATATGGTCTATGTATACATACATGATGACTCTATGCAGCAGCTACAGGGTTATGATGATGATTCTGGGGTTACAGCAGTATTTGTATATGTACAGCACATTATTATTGGCCTTGTTCCGGTATATTGGATATTTATTTTGATCATGCAGAGACTCATATGGTGTATGAGTACACATCGTGGATAGATTTGGACCTTCTGAGTCCAATGGGACAGTTTGTTTTCAGTTCCGGGCACTTACAGTGATGATTGAGCCTCAATAGGCTGTCCCAGTGCAGTTTTGGTCTGTTGGAGGCCCTGTCGGAGCAGAGATGACTTTATACGGTTGACCTAGGGCGCTGATGATGGAGGGGGTGGTCCAGCCACTTGTTTTTACCATATTACCCCCCCTCCGGACACATTGGTGCCCTCACCTTGACAGCGCCAGCACTCCAGGAGGCTGTTTGGGGTAGTTTCACGCTTCCCGAGGCATTTCAGGATTGGTAGAAATGGCTATTGAGGAAATCGATTTGGGCTACTGAGGCAAAGTTTTGGCATGGGATGATCAGTGATGATAGATCGGGACCTTCCACACCTTCTCCAGCAGTTTCAGCTTCATCGGGGCCCGCATCTATCACTTATGGCACTTTCTGTGGATTTTTTGAGGTCTTTTGAGGACCACGACTTCACTATGGAGGCACGATTTGGTACATTCATGATTATTTTTTTGGTTATTGTGCTATGGGGATTGACCAAGGAGGGATAAAATTACCCCTTGGACCCACCATAAGCCTCTTATGATATTTTGTCATCATGATTTGGTGGGATTCTCCCCTTATAGGGCGATTTTGTCCACTTACATTATATTTTATTAGTGGTCCATGTATTTTATTGTTGAGCTCATCTCAACCATTGATTAGATCATGAGATCTTTTAATCTTAGCCGCTGATGTAAAAAGTGGTTAGGATTGTACTCTCTCCCCATCCTATTTAAGGAGGGAGCCTCTCATTGTAAAATTCATCTAGAGATTTTTGGCTCTTGGCTCTTGGAATAAAATTTCTATCTTTTGTAGTACATGCTTGGATTGGAGTGGATGTTGGTTGTTTCGATTGTAAATGCTATTGTCCATTGCACTGGAGGATCTATTGTAGCTATCTTGCATATTTGCCATACTTTATTTGCAGGTGAAGAGGACGATTTTGACAAGTGCGAATTGGTGGGGAGGCTTGCCCTTCAAGCTTGGAAGAAGTCATTTTGGGTTTAACAGGGAGTAGTTTTGCCTTTGTGTCAACTATTCTATGTTTCTCTCTCTCTCTTGCTTGTATCTACCTTCAATTTGTTAAACTGATTGATGCTTTGCTCCTTGGCTTGACAGGTTAGAAGGAATCACATGTGGCTTGGAAAAATCGATTTGGCAAGAGGGCTTCAACAATTCTCCATTTGATCTTTGGCAAAGTAATCCTCGTCTCAACTAGCATTCATCTCTTCATCCAGGTATGCTCCAAGAGGTATGATCTTCTCCTCCTTGAATCTTCCATAATTTCTAGATCACAAAAACCCTAATCAAATTAAAACCCTTGTTTTTGGTATTTTTTAGATCTACTTAGATCTAGCCTTGTTCTTGAAAAGATATTGAAAACCCATCTCTATAGTATCCACCCCTAGTTGGATCTATAGTTTGGTGGAGATTGGCTAAGAATTGACCCATTTTTCAAGGCAAAAAGCCCTCCTTGACCCAAATCGCACTTCCTAGAGAGAGGCTTGTTGGGCTAGATCTAGCACATGGGTAGGTGAGATCTCAATTGATTTGCATTCTAGACACTTGATAACCTAAACCCATATCCTTATTTTGGTGAAAACTACCTTGTGGACATCTTTCCATGTTTTAAGGGGTTGAAACCCCCTTTTGATCTTCTTGGTACTTTAAAACTCAGATCTACAAAGATCTAGCCATTGGATTCACTTAAATTTTTGAAGATACATAGATCGGGGTACAAGCCACTTGGATCTACAGTTTGGTGGCCATCGGACTTGATTTGGTCCACCAAACCCATCTTTTGCCCTTCCTTGAGCAAGTCGCACCCCCTTGAAGATTTGAGTTGGTCCACTTCTAGGAGGTGGGTGTTTGAGTTTTTCGTGGATTTGGAATGCCCATGCCTTGAAACCTAGGTCTATACTGTCCTTTCGTCAAGATCCGCCTTGGGGATTGCATTCCTTGTTTTAAGGGATTGTGGTCCACTTAGGGTAATCACTTAAAAACCTAGATCTAGTAAGATCCAACCATTAGATCTCATTCAACCCACTTGACTTGGCTTCTAGGTGTCCCGATCTACACTTTGACATCCTTCTTGACCCCATTAGCCCACTTAACAAGGCACTAGTCCATCACCAAGCAAGTCGCACTCCTTGGGATTCGTGTCAAACCCTAGATCTAGTACATGGGTACTCCTAGAACCCATTCAAACTTATAGATCTAGCTTATATCTAACCTATAGTACCAACCTCACACCTAACTCCACCTTGTGGGTCCACCTAGAACCATTTCACATTTCCCAAGAAAACAAGACCCACTTGTGCAAACACATGGTACTATACCTAGTCATCATACCCCATTATGTGGCCTAAACCATACATAGGTTGAAACATTAACAATCTATTATACTTCCCTCAACCATACCTTAACCCTTAGGTCCACTTAGCCTTGCATTGGTTTCCGTAACTCATTACTTACCTACCCTTATAAACCTTTGTTCGGGTCCAATCAACAGTGATTGGGGTATAGGGTCTCCCCCTTGGTCTAATTACACCTTGACCTAAAGCGAAGAGTGCCTCGGTTGACGTGACTCCCACATTGCATTGGGAACCGTGGCATCTCTTGGGTCACCTCTTTAGTTGCCTGTCTCCTCTACCGTCCCGGATGGGATACCTCTAGGGGCAACTACAAGTTGTGTGATAACAGGAGGAGTGGGTGAAGGGAAAGACAAAGATGTGGGATTTGTTTCCTAATGATATGGGTTTGGATAGCAATGTTGAGTTGGAATTAGCCGACATGGATCTTAATGATCCAGTGCTAGAGCCAGTCACTTTTGATGATGGTGATCCTCTGGAGGGGTCATCCTCCACACCAACATATGCAAATTGTCAGATGGGTAGAGAGGAGGAGGAGGACAACGAAGAAGAGAACAGTGATGAGTTTGTTGATTTAGGCATGGAGGACTATTGATAGATGAGATTCTTCCATCTTGATCTCCCCTTTTTGTATTTACTATTTGCCAGTGGCATTCTGACATCTATGTAATACATTTTGATTTTGATGACTTAATGAGAAATATGGTTCCGACATCTTGAGCTATTGCCCAATCCCTATCAAATTTCAATGCATCTATGTGTCTCATTGTGATTTGTGAATGATAAATGTGTAATCATTAATATTTGTAAATGTTCTAGTTTCTAAAAAAAATTGGATCTATATGTCTATATTTTTAAATTTTAATATATTTTAAAAAATATATATATATGTAAATAAAACGTGTCATTCGTGTCCTGATTCCGGGGGTCACTGTGTCTGTGTCGGACACTCGTATTTTCGTGTCCTTCGTGTCCCGTGTCCTCGTGTCAGGTGACTTAGTATACTACTAATATGCATGCAATGGGTAAGTGGCCTATGGCACTGCACAACATTCCATTGCTACTTATCTAGAATGAAATCTCTTTGCTGACATGTTAGGACTAGTGCAAACTCTTAACAATGTTTTGGTAGAGATGGAAGGCATCTAGAAAGTTATGGGATATGGATAAATGTTGTATTGAAGCATTGGCTAATTGCATGACTATATGACACATGTCTTTATGCACAAGAATGTGCTTTTTGAAAAATTATGAGAAGTTTCTAATCATGAAATTGAATCTGACTTGTAGGAAAGGTCATGTACAATCACCTACAAGGACAACAACATTTGTTCCAGCAACGAAGTTCAAAGAAAACTATCTATTGAAGATATTGAAGAATCTGAAATTCCCAGGATTCGAGATACAGTAATGGAAGAATGCCATGATCAAGGAATACCAGTCGATAATGAAGAATGGTGTCTGGGATGTGGTCCCGAGACTAGAAGGGAAGTCTGTTGTGACTTCCAAATAGATCTGTAAGATCAAACATGCTGTAGATGGTAGCATAGAGAAATACAAGGCAAGGTTTGTAGCTCATGGCCTCTCCCAGAAAGAAGGGATTGATTATGAAGAGACTTTTGCTCCTGTGGCTAGATACACTTCCATTAGATCAGTACTTGCTTTGGCTGCAGTAATGAAATGGAAGGTACACCAGATGGATGTCAAGACAACTTTCTTGAATGGTGTAGTCAAAGAGGAAGTGTATGTGGAGCAGCCACTAGGTTTTGAGACACATGATAGGGAGTCATATGCGTACAGGTTGAAGAAAGCCTTGTATGGCTTGAAGCAAGCTCCTAGGACTTGGTATGGTAGGATAGAAAGTTTCCTATCCAGTTTGGGCTTTACTAAGAGTAAAGTGGATTCCAACCTTTACTACAAGATTGAGGAAGGCAATCCAGTGATACTACTTTTGTATGTGGATGACCTGTTTGTTACAGGTGAGGATAGATTGATTGTCGATATGAAGAGGAAGCTTGCTGTCGAGTTCGAGATGAAGGACTTGGGTATGATGCACTACTTTCTAGGTATGGAGGTGTGGCAGAGCACAGATGGAATCTTTCTTGGACAAGGGAAGTATGCAGTAGAGATCTTGAAGAGGTTCGGGATGATGGACTGCAAGGCCATGGCCACACCTATGGCATCGAACTTGAAGCTTCTGTGTGATGCTTCATCTGAGCCGGTTGATGCCACGATGTATCGTCAGATGATTGGGTCCTTGATGTACCTAACGAATACAAGACCGAATATCTGCTTTGCGGTGAACACCTTTGGCTAGTACTTTACAGATCCGAGACATGTTCACCTAATAGCTGGAAAGCATATTCTGAGGTGCCTGAAGGGTACAATTGATTATGGGCTCAAGTATGATGCGAATCAAAAGTTTAACCTAGAGGGTTCTGTTGATTTGGATTGGGCAGGCAGTGCCATTGATCGGAAGAGCACTTCGGGGTGCTGCTTCAGTATGGGATCCGGTATGATCTCTTGGTTTAGCAGGAAGCAGTCCTGTGTGGCACTGAGTACAGCCGACGCAGAGTATGTCGCAGCTTGTTCGGCTAGTTGTGAGGCAGTATGGCTTAGGAAGCTATTGTCTGATTTGTTTGATCTCCAAGCTGAGTGCTACTTGTATATATTGTGACAACCAGAGTTGTGTGAAGTTGTCGGAGAACTCAGTGTTCCATGACAAGTCGAAGCACATTGAGATCAAGTTCCACTATATCAGGGATATGGTGCAGAGAGGAGCAATGAAGCTCCTGTATGTTGCAACGGATGAGCAGATAGTTGATGTGTTGACCAAGCCACTGGCCAGAGTGAAGTTTGAGTACTTCAGAGAGAGGCTTGGTGTACTTCAGATCGAGATTCCTTCCAAGGGGAAGTGATGAGTCCGAAAACATAGATGCACATGAGCCATTCTCACATGGTGGTAGGTGTGTCCTCCCATGGTGTAGATATAAGGGCTGGGGCCATTCCGAAATGGTTGAAGTGTGTCCTCCCATGGTCGTTGATGGAAGAGCTGTGCAATTCGAGCATGGTTGAAGTATGTCTTCCCATGGATGCGATATAAGTGCTGTGCCATTCGAGTGTGGTTGAAGTGTCTTCCCATGGCTGCGATATAAGTGCTGTGCCATTCCTAGCATGGTTGAAGTGTGTCTTCCCATGGCTATGGATATAAGTGCGATGCCATTCTCACATGGTTGAAGTGTGTCTTCCCATGGCGTAGATATAAGTGCTGAGCCTTTCACAGATGGTTGAGGTGTGTCTTCCCATGCCGGTGAGTGTAAGTGTTGTGTGATGTGCATCTGGGTTGTGCTCCGTGGACGATGAGGTGATCTGAAGATGATGTTGTGACAGTAGGGTACACAGGTTTTGCAGAGGCATGTAATTAGTCATGAGATGCTCTTGCAGGTTTTGCAGAGGCAGTGTAATCAGTCTTGAGGTGTACCTACTTGATGGCTTGCTCGCAAAGATGATGAAGACCTACATGGAGGCTAGGCCTACATCCAGCATGAAAAAGGGCTTGCTCTGTAAAACT
Source organism: Larix kaempferi (assembly GCA_027924585.1). Taxonomy (NCBI): domain Eukaryota; kingdom Viridiplantae; phylum Streptophyta; class Pinopsida; order Pinales; family Pinaceae; genus Larix; species Larix kaempferi. Next base: position 33,833,845 of record BSBM01000106.1, read on the forward strand.
TCCTATGACGAGAAGAATTCAAAGATAGCCCAGTGATCAAGATGTCAAGTACAGCAGCAGTGACGATGATGATGCTCCGTCATCTAGTGACGATGATCCAACTCCAGAATTGAAGACTTGTGCCTATATGTATTGATGACTTGTGTCAAGAGAATACCTTCCTAGTTAAGAGGGAGTGTTGATGTATTTGTAACTTTGGAAAATATTCACTTGTATATTATATTTGTACTTTATTGTATCCCCAACGGAGATGTATTATTCCTCCAATTGGAAGTGTCGTCAGTTGTACTTGCATGTGTCGCAAGTTATATTGTAAGTGTCGTAACTTATACTTGATGGGTTATTAGACCACCTTGATGGGGTCGGCCCTGTATGAGTCATGTGGGTCAAAGGGTTATTAGACCACCCTAGTAGGGGTCGGCCCAGTCAACATTATGTTAAGTGGTTAAGTTGAGGCCGACCTAGTTGAGTAAAGGTCAAGTGAAAGTGTATAAATAGAGAGTGTGTCTCTCTCATTTTACACATTGTCTCATTCACTCACTTCACATTAGTGAGAGAAGAGAAGGATGCGCACAAGTGGAGGAGGAGCATGCTGCTGAAGATGTCTATCTCTTGGGTTTGATCATGGTGATCCTTGTATTGATGCTTATTCTATCTTTGAGGAAGTTGCGGGGTTTTTCACCTTCTTGGTTTTCCCCGATGAAATGTTTTGTCTCTTGTCTCTTGTCTCTTATGCTTGATATGCTGTACATGTTGTTCTTTCAGTTAAGATCCTAGATCTATTGAATTAAATGATGAAAATCTAACACATGGTTTAGCACACTAGACCAGATGCTTAGTACCCTCCAGTTGAAGCCTTGGGACCTGTTATCACACAACTTGTAGTTGCCCCTAGTGGTATCCCATCCGGGACGGTAGAGGAGATGGACAACTAAAGAGGTGACCCAAGAGATGCCACGGTTCCCAATGCAAGGTGGGAGTCACGCCAACCGAGGCACTCTTCACTTTAGATCTAGATGAATCAAGACCAATGGGGAGACCCTATAACCAATCAAAGATGATTGGACCCAAACAAAGGTTCCTAGGGATGAGTAAATGGTAAGTTACGAAAACCAATGCAAGGTAAAGTGGACCTAGAAATTAAAGTATGGTTGAAGGTGGTTTGAGGAATGATTAGTGTTTCAACCAATGTATGATTTAGGCCACATGATTAATTATAATGATAAGATATGGTACCATGTGTTACATAAATGGGTCCTACTTTCTTGAGATATGTGAAATGGCTTAATATGGACCCACAAGGTGAAATTAAGGGATGCAATTGGCACTAGAGGATATGTAATGAGTAGATCTATGGATCTACGTTGAAATTAGGAATACCCATGTACCGGATCTAAGGTTTGACACAATTCCCAAGGAGTGTGACTTGCTTAAGGAGGACTAGTGCCTTGTTGGATGGGTTAATGGAGTCAAAAGATATGTCAAAGTGTAGATCGGGACACTTAGAGGTCAAGACAAGTGGGTTAATTGAGGTAAAGTGGTTGGATCTTGCTAGATCTAGGGTTTCATGAAATGACCCAAGTGGACCACAATCCCTTAAAACAAGGAATGCTACCCCCAAGGCAGATCGTCACAAAATGATACTCTAGATATAGGTTTCAAGGTATGTGTTATCACACAACTTGTAGTTGCCCCTAGAGGTATCCCATCCGAGACGGTAGAGGAGATAGGCAACTAAAGAGGTGACCCAAGAGATGCCACGGTTCTCAATGCAAGGTGGGAGTCACGTCAACCGAGGCACTCTTCGCTTTAAGTCAAGGTGAAACAAGACCTAGGGGGAGACCCTATAACCAATCAAAGGTGATTGGACCCAAACAAAGGTTCCTAGGGATGAGTAAATGTTAAGTTACAGAAACCAATGCAAGGTAAGTGGACCTAGAAATTAAAGTATGGTTGAAGGTGGTGTGAGGGATTGTTAGTATTTCAACCTACGTATGGTTTAGGCCACATGATTGGGGATGATGACAAGATGTAGTACCATATGTTTACACAAGTGGGTCCTATTTTCTTGGGATGTGTGAAATGGCTTTAAGTGGGCCCACAAGGTGAAGCTAGGGATGAAATTGGTACTAGATGTTATGTTATTAGTGGATCTATAGATCTAAGTTGATTTTAAGAGTACCCATGTACTAGATCTAGGGTTTGACACAAATCCCAAGGAGTGCGACTTGCTTTGAGGAGGACTAGTTCCTTGTTAAATGGGCTAATGGGGTCAAAAAGTATGTTAAAATGTAGATCGGGACACCTAGAAGCCAAGTCAAGTGGGCTAATTGAGATTGGATGGTTGGATCTTGCTAGATCTAGGTTTTCATGAAATGACCCTAAGTGGACCACAATCCCTTGAAACAAGGAATGCTACCCCCAAGGCATATCGTCACAAAAAGATACTCTAGACCTAGGTTTCAAGGGATGGCCTTTCCAAATCTCCAAAAATCTCAACCACCCACCTCCTTGAAGTGGGCAAACTTACCTTCCCAAGGGAGTGCGACTTGCTCAAGGAGGGCTAAAATGGGGGTAAGGTGGACCAAATCAAGTCCAATGGCCACCAAACTATAGGTCCAAGTGGCTCATGCCCCGATCTATGTGGATCCCAAAAATCAAGTCAATCTAAGGGCTAGATCTTAGTAGATCTGAGTTTTGAGGTGCCAAGAAATTCAAAAGGGGGTTTTAACCCCTTAAAACATGGAATGATGTCCACAAGGTAGAATTCACCAAAGTAAGAATCTGGGGGTAGGTTATCAAGTGTCTAGATTGCAAATCAAGTGGGATCTCACCTACCCATGTGCTAGATCTAACCAAACAAGCCTTTCACTAGAAAGTGCGATTTGGGTTCAAGAGGGCTTTTTGCCTTGAAAAGTGTGTCAATTCTAAGCCAATCACCACCAAACTATAGATCCAACTAGGGGTGGATGCTATAGAGGTGGGTTTTCAAGATCTTCTCAAAAGCAAGGCTAGATCTAAGTAGATCTAAGAAATACCAAAATTGGGGTTTTTAATTAATTAGGGTTTATGACCAATGAAGATAGAATGGATGAAAGAAGCACATACCTTGTAGATCTTACCTCAATTGCTTGTGGCCACCTTGCAAATTGATAGCATTCTCCTATGTGTATATTCAAGAGTGAGATCCAAGAGCTCCAACCAAAACGTCCTCCTCCAAGATAGCCAAATCGTCCTCCTCCTACAAGACAAGATCAAAGAAACAAGTCAAGCAAGATGATTATGAAAATGGTAGAAAGATGTAATAGAAAGCATCAACTATGTCACAAAGATACAATAATGATACTCCCTGTCACAAGATCAACCCAAGAGAGAATATGTGGATCCCTCCAACAATAACCCTCAAGAAGTCGCCCTCCTCTCCACCAATTTGACTTTCCTGTAAAAAGATTAGTAGAAGCACCAAAATCCACAATGATACATAGAAGAGATACTGTATATTCAATATGCAAGAGAATCCACAATACAAGAGAGATGTGCTCCACAAAGAAATCTTCTATTCCAATATTCCAGAGCTCCAAAGGTGAGCTATACAATGGGGGGTCTCCTCCTTATATAGGATAATAAAGACCAAAACCCTATACCACTCTACAATACTACATCAAATGAGTGGTTGAGATTAAAAGATCTCATCATACAATCAATGGCTAAGATGAACCATAACAATATATCACATGGATCACCCAATATAATAATAGGGCCCCCACTAAATGGTACAAAAAGGGGGTGACGTCATCCACTAGAGGGGTAAAAGTACAATGATCCACCTCATGATGACTAGGACAGGACAAAATAAGCACATGGTGGGGCTAGGAGGCATCAATCCTTACTAGCTCATCCCCAAGGCACAATAAAATAATAAAATATGTCCAAGATAATATAAATGACCAAAACTGTCCTCCAAATCCATGACAGTCAAGCAATAAATGACCTCCTGTGATCAATGTGGGCATACCCACATGGTGAAAACTGACTAGAAGATAGTGAGATCACCCTGGAAGACCTCTGTGAAGACCAAATGCCAAAACCTTGCCTCAATTGCCCAAATCGATTTCCTCAGTGACCACTTTATCCCATTTTTTAACTGCCTCGGTAACTGTGAAAGTGCCAAAACTGCCTCCTAGGGCACCTGCGCTGTCCATCTGAGCCCACCAGGCTCTCCAGAAGGGGGGGTAAATGGTAAAAACAAGTGGCTGGACCACCCCCTTCATCATCAGCGCCCTGCTGCTCAGGCTGGGAAATCAACCCCAAATCTGGTCAACAAGTGTAAAACTGCATCAATCACTGTCAGAAGTGCCCGGAACTGAAAGATAAGTGTCTCATTGGATCCAGAAGACCCAAATCCACTAGAAATGTGTACTCATACACCATGGGTTTCCCTAATGGGCCAGCTGTAGGGTCCACCATATATGGACAATGTACAAACTGCTAATCTGAAATAAGAAATAAACCTGCTGAACTGCATCAATCATCATCTGCATCATATGTCCATCACATGATATCATCATCAAGTATGTGGTACCATCAATCATCATCAATAGGCATCTATACATGGCCCACATCATCATAGATCCCAATAATATACAACCAAGGATAAATCACATCAGTAGACTAAGACATGCTTCTCTAATCATTTTCACAGCCTAGCTCAAAGTATAACATCCATTCAGTGGCATTAATCAAGTTAGCATGTTCCTTTGTTATATAAAATTATTTGCACAATAGTTCAAATGACAAACTCACCCATTGGACATGGTCAAACTGCTAGTGAAGGATGAAGGCTAGGAACAAGGTTGGGCCAAGGGTTTGACTTGTCTAACTTAACTCAAAAATACTTTGGACTGGGAGAAAGGGGAAAGCTACAAACTCTGTGCCTGGACAAAATAACACGTGGGATGGCTGTGCCTCACAAATGGATAAGTTGTTCAGAGAGTGCTTATTCAACTTAGGCATCATGTCTACATCAAGTTGATCCAGGTTCATTAGGATCATTCAATTTCATTTCATGGCCTTTTTGGCTTACATAACCCTTCGGATTTCAGGTGTGCTGATAAGCACAACTAGTTGCAGCTTGCATCCAGGGCATGTTTTCATATACATATAAGGTCAGCAATTGTTTAGATATAGCTTTTAAGAACCATTGCTTTTTTTTTGGACCTTTCTTATACTCTTCGAGAAGTATTTTTAGCTGTTCATCGCTCTTGCCCTTTTTAGTTTCCATGGGCGAATTTATAAGTTTCCATAGGTAGAACATGAGCTTTCAGTTTTAGCCAACAACATCTCAAGTGACTAGGGGGAGTTCGAGCCAATGCCAAACATCGGGACAACCGACCAGAATGATTTAGGCCTACAATCCAACTCACCAAAGGCAAGTTTTGTCACCAACTTAGAGCCGAGACACTGAATATACAGGGATGCGGTCCAAACACAGAGGTAGAAAAATGGGGAAGTCCTCAGTATCAGAAAGTCAAATGAGATAGGTCAAGGTACAAAGTCAAATAGGAAAGTCATGTATGGATGGAGTCAAGTGAATATGGAGCCTACACTAGCAGACAACTGGTGTCAGGAAAGACCATATCTATGCAAGGTGGAAAACCAGTGGGTTTTGTTAGATGACCTAAATGTGCTAACAATTGTCCATTTTATGATTTATAGTTCATTTTAAACAGTTTGCCACATCAGGAATAATATTCCAAGCAGATGCTGTGAACATGATTAAATCAACAAGATAATAATCCACAGTCAATGATAAAATATCCATAGGTCATACAACATCATCATAGTAATAAACATCATATACCATCTGAAACACTGCTGGAATACATCTCTAAGCACTGAACTGAAACTGTATGGGATAAAGGGTCACATCAGTCATCAAATTTGAACTCTCAAGGCTCAGCCTTGACACAAGGTCAAACATAAGTCTCAATAATATATTGCTCTGATCATGAGTGATCACAAAATATACAATCATCATAGCCATGCTCTGAATAATGGAAGCTCTGGAATGTGCAGATATCTGCTAAGCAAGCATAGTAGCCCTGCTACTATGGTGTGATAACAATATGCCCGTTCCAAATCCACTGAAATCTCAACTACCCAGGTCTTAGAAGTGGGCAAACTCAGTCACCCAAGGAAGTGCGACCTTGCTCAAGGAGGGCTAAAAGGTGGATAATGTGTGTCAAATCAAGTCCAATGGCCACCAAATTGTAGATCCAAGTAGCTTAGGCACTGATCTAAGTGGATCTAGAAAATTAAGTTAATCCAAGGGTTAGATCTTACTAGATCTGAGTTTTAAGGTGCCAAGTAGTTCAAAAGGGGGTTTTAATCCCTTAAAATGTGGAATGATGCCCACAAGGTAGAAATCACCCAAGTAAAAGTCTAGGGGTAGGTTATCAAGTGTGTAGATTGCAAATCAAGTGGGATCTCACCTACCCATATGCTAGATCTAACCAAACAAGCCTCTCCAAGGAAGTGCGATTTGGTTCAAGAGGGCTTTATTGCCTTGAAAAGTGTGTCAATTTTAACCCAATCATCACCAAACTATAGATCCAACTAGGGGTGGATGCTATAGAGGTGGGTTTTTAATATCTCTTCAAAAGCAAGGCTAGATCTAAGTAGATCTAAGAAAAACCAAAATGAGGGTTTTGATTAATTAGGGTTTTTATGATCTAGAAATTATGGATGATTCAAAGAAGAAGAAGATCATACCTTTGGAGCATACTTGGATGAAGAGATGAATGCTAGTTGAGATGAGGATTACTTTTGCCAAAGATCAAATGGAGAATTTTTGAAGCCCTCTTGCAAAATCGATTTTTCCAAGCCACATATGTGTCCCTCTAACCTGTCAAAACCAAGGAGCAAAGCATCAATCAGTTTAACATGTTGAAGGTAGATACAAACAAGAAAGAGATATGCAAAGAATAGTTGGTGCAAAGACAAAACCACTCCCTGTTTAACCCAAAATGTCCTCCTCCAAGCTTGAAGGGCAAGCCTCCCCACCAATTCGCACTTGTTGAAGAAGTCTTCTCCACCTGTAAAAAGATATGGCAAATATGCAAGATAGCTACAATAGATCCTCCAATGCAATGGACAAAAGCATTTACAATCAAAACAACCAACATCCACTCCAACCCAAGCATGTACTCCAAAAGATAGAAATTTTATTCCAAGAGCCAAGAGCCAAAAATCTCTAGATGATTTTACAATGAGAGGCTCCCTCCTTAAATAGGATGGGGAGAGAGCAAAATCCTAACCACTTTTTACATGAGTGGCTAAGATTAAAAGATCAAAAGATCTAATCAATGGTTGAGATGAGCTCAACAATAAAATACATGGATCAACAACCATAAAATATAACAATAAGTGGACAAAATCGCCCTAGGAGAGGGGATCCCACCAAATCATGATGACAAAATATAACAATAAGCTTATGGTGGGTCCAAGGGGTAATTTTAGCCACCCTTAGTCAATCCCCATAGCACAATAATAATAAAATAGTCAGCAATATACCAAATCGTGCCTCTATGGACAAATCGTAGGCCTCAAAAGACCTCAGAAATCATCAGAAAGTGCCATAAGTGATGGATGTGGGTCCCGATGAAGCTGAAACTGTTGGAGAAGGTGCGGAAGACATCCCACTCATCATCATTGATCATCCCATGCCAAAACTTTGCCTCAGTAGCCCAAATCGAATTCCTCTGTAACCATTTCTACCAATCCAAAACTGCCTCGGGAAGCGTGTACCTGCCCCAAACTGCCTCCTGGAGTGCCTGCGCTGTCAAGGTGAGGGCACCAGTGTGTCCAGAAGTGGGGGGAATATGGTAAAAACAAGTGGCTGGACCACCCCCTCCATCATCAGCGCCCTAGGTGAACCAAATAAAAATCATCTCTGCTCTGAGAGGGTCTCTGACAGACCAAAGCTGCACTAGGACAGTCTACTGAGGCTAAATCATCACTGTAACTGCCCGGAACTGAAAATAGACTGTCTCATTGGACTCAGAAGGTCCAAAACTATCCAAGATGTGTACTCATACACCATATAGCTCTCTGCATGATCATATAATATACCCAATATATCAGAACAGGTGAAACAATAATAATCTGTAAATGATCAAATAATGCTGAAAACCATAGATCATCATCATAAACCTGTATATGATGCATATAACTATCATGTACATGTACATAGACCATATATCATCTACCTGTGTCATCATAAGGTCCAATAATCTCATGTCCTGTGATTGACCTTGGTCAAACTAGGTTTGACCAGGTCAATATTGACCAAATATAACTCAGACTACCATCAGAAGCTGTTGCAAAGTGTCAAAGGTTAATGCATGCTCTACAACTCATTCAAATAGCAATTATAACACAAAGTAATCATTACTGGCGATCTAAATCCAAATATATATTGTCATTAATTATTTATATGACTCAGACTAGACTTTCAGGACCATACTCACTTCATAGTTGTGATCAATTTGCTAGTGAAGGGTGAAGGCTAAAATAAAATGGCTAGGCTAAAGGGTGACTAACTGACTTAACATTGTGACACTTTGGATATGGGAAAGGGAATACACACCATAGTATATATTGAATGAGCAACAACACAGGGAATGGCGGTGTCTCACAAATGGATAAGTTGTTTAGAGAGTGCTTATTCAACTTTTAGGCATCATGTCTACATCAAGTTGATCCAGGTTCATTAGGATCATTCAATTTCATTTCATGGCCTTTTTGGCCTACATAACCCTTCGGATCTCAGGTGTGCTGATAAGCACAACTAGTTTCAGCTTGCATCCAGGGCATGTTTTTTTATGCATATATAAGGTCAGCAATTGTTTAGATATAGCTTTTAAGAATCATTGCTTTTTGGACCTTTCTTTTATACTCTTCAAGGAGTATTTTTTTAGCAGTTCATCGCTCTTGCCCTTTTTAGTTTCCATGGGTGAATTTAGAAGTTTCCATAAGTAGTACATGAGCTTTCAGTTTTAGCCAACAACATCTCAAGTGACTAGGGGGAGTTCGAGCCAATGCCAAACATCGGGACAACCGACCAGAATGATTTAGGCCTACAATCCAACTCACTAGAGGTAAGTTTTGTCACCAACTCAGAGCTGAGACACAATAAACAGGGAAGCTCATCCAATACAGAGGCTATAGTGGGGAAAAGATCCTCCATGCCACTAGTCAAGTAGTAAGTCATGGTGATAAACTAAAAGGTAGGTAATGGATGGATGAAGACAATGAGTAATGGAGCCAACACTAGCAAGCCAAGGTATGGTGGAATGATCACCTCTATTCTCCCTAGGGAGGGTAAGACCAATGAGTATGAGTAGTGAACTTCTAAGTCTGAGTAAGGACAGTAGAATATATATATAATAAGATCAACCAGGTCCACATATCTATATGATCGCCAGATCATGACACTAAATGCTAAGACATGCCATAAGAATGAATATAAAAGCAATATAACCATAACACCATGATATACCTGCTGAGTCATATACCTGAATGCTCATCCTCTGAACCATCATCTGTCCTCTGAAACTGCTACTGTAACTCTGGGCACTACTGACTGCTCTGCATAAATGGTATAATGGCTACATCGGTCATCTCTCTGAGTGTCCTGAGACTCAGTCATGGCATGGGGAATACATATGCTGCCCAAAATCTGATAGTGATCCATAGATAGCTGCTCATCTCAACATCTCAAAGTAAAGGAACTGGCTGAAGAGTGCTCTGGAATCTGAAAAATAATGTGTGGTAGCCCGGCTACTATATATGTGATAACATGACCATAGAGCTCAGCTAAAGCTGAAAGGCCTTAAGCCTTAGCCCGATGCCAGAAGTCGAGGGTATAGCGAGAGTTATACTCGCACCTCCTCGGAGCTATGATAAGACTTTTGATGCCTGCTGCGGTCACACCATGATTGGCGACCCTTATACTAGTTGCAGCAGAAAACTCGTGCCATGGCGAGCAAGACCATCTGAAGTATTGGTGGTGTTCGAAGGTTGATTGGATGGTATGATTTTGGGCAAGGGTGCATGAGGGAGGAAGTAAACCAAATGAATGGCTTGAATTAAAACGTGATTGTATGAATTGAATTGATGCATAGTAGCATGTTTGATTGATGTAGAATTGTATGACTTGATTGCATATTAGGAATCTAGTAAAAATAGTCAATCATGTAGTTAAATAGGGCGCTATGTTTGTGATAGTGTAGGTACGAGAAATACCCGTGATGGCCATAGGAATAAATCTCACCCCCACACAATAGTATTAGTTATTTAGGTGCATATTGTATGATGGTTGTGCATACTGCATGATTTTGTGCTTGTCTTGCATGGGGATAAGAAATGGGAATAATGCAACTTCAGGATGAAATTTCCTGAAGGGGAGGTGTATGTAATGCACCAACTTGTAAATTAATTATAATTATAGGTACATAATGATAATACATATATAATAGATATATAATAGGCAAATAAAGTAATATTAGATGCATACTTAATGCTAAAATGAAATTATTAAGCTAAAGGGGGATTAGTGCATGGATGACAAGTGTCATCCATGCAAATATATTTATTTTAATAATATGAAAAATGGGTTATTAAGGGGGAGGAAGGATTTCATGGGGGATCCTCTCTATGGATGGAGGAAGGGGTTGCATGGGAGTAGTGGACTGCCCGAGTATGTTGTGATTATTATTGGTGGTGGCAAGGAAGTGTGTGAGAGGAAAGTGGTTTGGCATAGTTCCATGCAAATATATTTATTTTAATAATATTAAAAATAGGTTATTAAGGGGGAGGAAGGATTTCATGGGGGATCCTCTCTATGGATGGAGGAAGGGTTGCATGGGAGTAGTGGATTGCCCGAGTATGTTGTGAGGATTACTGGTGGTGGCAAGGAAGTGTGTGAGAGGAAAGTGGTTTGGCATAGTTTTATTGATTGAGGGCTCGGGGGCTCTCAGTCATGGACTGAGGGGTAGCTTGGGTGGGGAGTCGTCCTCCACACTTGTTGCCCATCGTTGTCGCTGGTGGTGGTGGTATGGGCCTGCTATACACTCTTGTACGTCAAATTTTTCTTACTTTGTTTCCAAGAATGTTCTCAACTTCCTTCTATTTTAGGTACTTTTAGTAATTCAAGTTACCAATAAAATAGATGTGTTTTGTGTTGTACTAGAGAAGAAATTGTGAGTTCTATTTTGTTTTAAGTACTTCAAGCTAGGTATTGAAGATCCATACCTTCTTTCTAAGTTGCAGATTCTTTCACTGCATGACTGAGGATGACCTCTATATTCACCATCGGGACAGTTAGACCCCCATTATTGTGCTTTATGTTGACAATTTGATTGGCAACATGCCTTCCTTGGTTGAGGAACTAAAGCTAAGGCTTTAGGAATCTATTGAGAGCATTGATTTTGTCTTGCTCGACTACTTTCTAAGTCTCTAGATCACTTAGTCCTCCTTAGGGATATTACTTTCCCAACCTCAATGTGCATTGGATCTTCTGCAATGCTTTCAGATGGAGGATTGTAAGCCTATTTGCACCCCTCTTCTTCTGGGATGAAATTTGAGGCCAATTGTCCTTCTTACCTTTTCTTCTACTCTACCTTACTAGTACTCAACTGGACATAGACTTTGTTGTCAAAGTGTGCACCAGACATATGCAGGAGCCTCACAAGAGTCATTAGCAGGCTTCCAAATGTATTTTGTGTTATACCAAAGGCACCACTCACATTGGGAATCCACTATTCAGCTGATGCTCACATCCTTCTTTAGGGTTTCTTTGATATTGAATGGGATGGCAATCTTGATGGGTAGAGATCCACTCTAGGGTACTTATTTACTCTTGGTTTTGGATCAAGTTCTTGGTGTTCCAAGAAGTAGCAGGTGGTGGGTCTCTCCTTCATAGAAGCCAAATATGCTAGCATTGTTCTTTCCAGGAAGCACCTTGCATGGATGTGGATGATTCTTGAATAGTTGGATCTTCTTGTGATAATCAAAGCACCATTCAACTTCTTTGTAATCTTGTGGATCATAAAAAAACTAAGCACATGAAATTGGGATGCACTACATTCAACAACTCCATTCTTAGGGACAACCTGTGGCAATCTTTGTAGCTTTAGTAGACTAGCTTGGTGATATTTTAACAAAACCTCTACCAAAGGCCACCTTCACTAGCATGCGAAATCATATTGGCATGAAATATTTTCCATTAAGAGGGGATGTTGTGTAATGTGCTCTCTCTGTGGCTAAGCAAGGATGTGGAAAATAGTGTAATCTTTAGTTTTGGCCATGATCAACCTTATATTGTCTCATTATTATATTTGTAGGTTTGGTCAAGTCCAACCCTGTATATGTAGGTTCAAAACCCTATTGGGGAAAGCACCCTACCTTTGAGTTGGGTGTTTATACACCCAATTTCATTTGTATTTCTCATTCAAGTGATTCATTCATTCTTCCACTAAACTAAATTTCCTAAAGGGACTGATCAACTATTATGCTCTCTTATGCTTGTTTTTTTTTTTCTCTCTAGCGTTCTTGTTCTTGGTTTTTTTTCTCTCTCTAGGGTTGTACTCCTCTTGTGGGATATCTCTTCAAGTGTTGTGCTACTCTAGTGCACATTCTGCTTGCTTCCCACATTTTTGGGACAAGGAAATTTAATGGGGATTGTTTTCCCATGTCCCCCTTTTGGGGAAAATTGGGGAGATGTAGGGGGGTGTTTCCCAAGAAATAGGGGGGGGGGAGTGTCGGGGATGTTAGGATGCTCCCATCACATGACTTTTTCCTAATGGCCTTTGAAAAAGTCGATTTAAGAAAACACAAAAAAATCAAAACCCTAGAATGAATGTGAATATTTATTTCATGCTTTTATTTTTCATGTCTGTGATTTGTCATTGGTTTTCAAATATATATATTAGGATTTCAGACGAAGTCCTCCTATGTCAAGCACTTCAACATTTCCTAAAATTTGGAGGTTGTCTCCACACGTCTCTCAAGCATGTTTCCCTCTTCTTGCATCCCTCTCGCTTTTAAAGTTGGTGGAACATTGGTGAATTTCCCTGGGCTCCTCAAGGCCTAAGAGGAAGACTTTATATCTATTATAAGTTGTTATGCTTTTCTCATTAATCAAAGCATATTTTTTAGGGGATTGGGAGGGTGGAATCCCTACTATAGTAGGATCCAAAACTCTCAAACATGCCAAAGTTATATAAATAAAATAATTGGGACACACGATGTTTACCACATTTATTAAAAAAAAATTGACAGTTCTACTTAACTTATCTGGAATGGCACCGATCCGTACTAATGGTCAGTGCATCAGAAGCTGAACAACACATATATTTCAAGTGTGCAATACATGTAAGAATAAACTTGATCTATTGAAAGGAGGGAAGAATTGGGAAGAAGGGAGATGCAATACATGTAGGAGTAAACTTGATCGATTGAAAGAAGGAAAGAGTTGGGAAGAAGGGAGATGAAAAGAAGGGAGCAATCACTTTCAGACCAAGATAATGCTTTGAGACATGGAAAGAGGAAGTAAGACATGACGCTCCAATTTACCAATGAAGCTATGTTGGCATAAGGGGAGCATCTGCAGCATTGTGAGTCATATTCCAAAGGACTAACTAATAGAATACATAGTGATTATTAGGGGAAGTGTTGATAATTTTGTTAACATACTCTCAGCTCTGGTATGCAAATTGTTTCTCATCCCTATAACCATGTCTTTGCAACATTCAATATTTATTTGAATTGTTTTTCAATAGACCCATTTCTTTCTTTGTGGATTCAATCTCTAGAGTATGATCTATAAGCTTTTGTAATTATTCATGTCGACATGATACAATGATTTGTTGTTATTACTACCACTTGTGTGCTTAGCTGTTTCATGTCCTTTGTTGATTCCAATGCGTTAGAGGTCATGGATTCTCGTTCTTCTAGTCTTCAATAGTGCCCACCCGTGGATTCTTTGGCTGTAGTTTCTAAGGTTCCTGTTATCACCTAACTTGTAGTTACCCCTATAGATGTATCCATTAATAGATGGCAAGAGGAAGGGGCAACTCAACAGGTGCAACCACGATCACTTCGACTTCCAATAGATGCTTGTCACGCCAATCGAGGCAACCTTCACTTTATGTTTTCTAGTCTAGACAACAAAGGGGGGGACCCAGATCTACTCCTGACAGGAGAGATCAAACCAAAACACCGAATTAAAGTCAAGTATAAGTGAAGTATTGTAAGGTGTATGGTGTATCCTAGACCTAAGGATGAAGTCACAAGATAAGTAAGGGGTTCAATGAGTATAGCTTTGGTTCATTGTGAGTGTGAAAGTGACTTACAGCGTTTGAAATGAGATCCAGGATTAAAGTACTAGTCAATTGTTAGAAAATCCACTGCCTTGGGAACCGTGTCCAATGCAGAGTAGTTTAGGGGTTGAATTGGGGCTAACTAGTACATGTGACAAGCTTGATCATGAGATATGACAACATCACAGGGTTCAGTCCACTAAACAAGGATCAAACCACAAGTTAATCCAACAATCTAGGAAAGTCGAATTGACTTGGAGAGAGATCAGTGCCTTGGGAATTGGGATAAATGGAGTGAAGAAAAGATTAACTTATGTTTGATGACCCCTATGGCATAAGACAAGTGGGCTTTTAAAGGTTTGATGGATGGATGTGTGTAGATCAAATAGTTCATGATGTGACCCAAGTGGACCACAATCCCTTAAAACAAGGAATGCTATCCCCAAGGCAAGATTTCACAAAGTGAGCTACTAGACCTAGGTTTCAAAGTGTGTTTGTTCCAAATCCACCAAAATCTCATGTACCCATGTCCTAGAAGTGGACCAACTCAATCTCCCAAGGAAGTGCGACTTTGCCCAAGGAAGGTTAAAAGTGTGATAAATGGGATCAAGACAAGTCCAATGGCATCCAAACTTTAGATCCAAGTAGTTTAAGCAAGTGACAATATGGATCTAGAATATCAAGGCAATCCAAGGGTTAGATCTTACTAGATCTGACTTTTATGATACCAAGTGGTCCAAAATGGGGATTAAATCCCTTAAAATGTGGAATAGGGCCCACAAGGTAGAAATCAGAAAATGACAATCTGGGGGTAGTTTATTGGATATGTAGATTGTAGATCAAGTAAAATCTCAACTACCCACGTACTAGATCTAGGTTAACTCACCCAAACCAAGAAGTGCGCCCTTGCTTGGAGAGGCTAAGTGCCTTGGGAAGAGGGTCAAATGGAGGCCAATCTTCACGAAACTATAGATGCGGGATGCCGTGGATACTATAGAGGTGGGTTTTAAATTTCTTACCCAAGAAGCCACTATATCTTAGTAGATCTGAGAAAATGTAAAATGGGGGTTTTGATTAATTAGGGTTTGAAGTATTTTAGACAAGTGGATAGATCATGGAAAGAGATTACCTTGAGATCATACCTGAGTGATGTGAATGAGATGCCTTGTTGTTGAGGAAGATTCCCGCAGAGATCAAATGAGAGATTGTTGATTTTGCTTGCCGAAATGATGCCCTAGCCCACAAGTGCGCCCTCCTCTACCTGTCAGACCAAGGAACAACGATTCAATCAGTAAGATCAAGTATGGAGGAAATACAAGTAAAATGCAATGATAACATGAAATAGAAGGTCCTGGGACAGTAATACTCCTTGTTACCAACGAAGAGATCAAAAGAAGAAGTAGGGAGAGTCTTCCCCTACCAATACTTCCTCCTCAAACCAAATCGGCCTCCACCTGTAGATGCAAAAAAATGGTACAAAAGAATATGGCAAGACAAGATCTCCAATAACTCAGTGCAAAGGAAGAACCAACGAACGAACACCAAAAACATTCACCACAACACTGGAGATAGATGCAAATAATTTTCTATTCCAATAATCCAGAGCCACAAGTCCCCTTTACAATGAGAGGCTCTCTCCTTTAAATAGGAGGGAGAGAGTCCATAATCTAACCACTTTTTGAATGAGTGGCTAAGATTAAAAGATCAAAAGATCTAATCAATGGTTGAGATGAGCTCAACAATAAAATACATGGATCACTAATAAAATATAACAATAAGTGGACAAAATCGCCCTAGGAGAGGGGATCCCACCAAATCATGATGACAAAATATAACAATAAGCTTATGGTGGGTCCAAGGGGTAATTTTATACACCCTTGGTCAATCCCCATAGCACAATAATAATAAAATAGTCATCAAAGTACCAAATCGTGCCTCTATGGACAAATCGTGGGCCTTAGGAGGCCTCAGAAATCATCAGAAAATGCCATAAGTGATGGATGTGGGTCCCGATGGAGCTGAAACTGCTGGAGAAGGTGTGGAAGACATCCCACTCATCATCACTGATCATCCCATGCCAAAACTTTGCCTCAGTAGCCCAAATCGAATTCCTCTGTAGCCATTTCTACCAATCCCAAACTGCCTCGGGAAGCGTGTAACTACCCCAAACTGCCTCCTGGAGTGCCTGCACTGTCAAGGTGAGGGCACCAGTGTGCCCGGGAGGGGGGTAATATGGTAAAAACAAGTGGCTGGACCACCCCTCCAAGCACAACGCCCTAGGTCAACCAGATAAAAATCATCTCTGCTCTGACAGGGTCTCCGACAGACCAAAACTGCACTGGGATAGCCTACTGAGGCTCAATTATCACTGTAACTGCTCGAAACTGAAAACAGACTATCTCATTGGACTCAGAAGGTCCAAATCTATTCAAGATGTGTACTCATACACCATATGAATCTCTGCATGATCATATAATATATCCAATATACCAGAACAGATGAAATAATAATAATCTGTAAATGATCAAATACTGCTATAAACCATAAATCATCATCATAACCCTGTATCTGCTACATAGAACCATCATGTACATGTACATGGACCATATATCATCTATCTGTATCATCACAAGGTCCAACCATCTCATGTCCTATGGTTGACTTTGGTCAAACTAGGTTTGAACAAGTCAACATGACAAAATATAACTCAGACTGTCATCAGAAGCTGCTGCAAAGTGTCAAAGGTTAATGCATGCTTTACAACTTATTCAAATAACAATTATAACACAAAGTAATCATTACTGGCGATCTAAATCCAAATATATAGTGTTACTAATTATTATTATAACTCAGACTAGACTTTCAGGACCATACTCACTTCATAGTTGTGATCAATTTGCTAGTGAAGGGTGAAGGCTAAAATAAACTGGCTAGGCTAAAGGATGACTTGACTGACTTAACGTTGTGACACTTTGGATATGGGAAAGGTAATACACACCATAGTATATACTGAATGAGTAACAACACAGGGAATGGCAGTGTCTCACAAATGGATGAGTTGTTCAAAGAGAGTTTATTCACCTTTAACAGATGCGCACAATCCATAATACAAATGAGGCCAGCAATTGTTTTGATATAGCATTTAAGTTCCATTGCTTTTGGGCCTGAAGTTTCCATAGCCTTTGATCTATGTGTGTTTATAAACACATTGCATAGATTTACATTTTTTGGGCTCTTTGCTGCAGGTGCGTTTTTAAGGCACTTGTTTACCTGAGCACTTCTAGGTGTGTCACAGACAGCTTGTTTACCTAGGTATTTTACATTTCACAAAAGGATATAACATTTTATTTCATAGCCATTTTCATTTGGCTTGCCTTTCATTCATGTGTGTTTAAAAACACATTGCATGAACGGGCTTTTCATACAAGATATAACATTTCATTTTTCCAGATTTTGTATTCATGGCAGCACTAAAAGTTTCACGTTTAGCCAAC
Source organism: Larix kaempferi (assembly GCA_027924585.1). NCBI lineage: Eukaryota > Viridiplantae > Streptophyta > Pinopsida > Pinales > Pinaceae > Larix > Larix kaempferi. The sequence continues at coordinate 33,851,720 of BSBM01000106.1, forward strand.
ACAACTTTAGTGACTAGGGGGAATTCACAAGGAAATCCAACTCACCATAGGTAAGTTTTGTCACCAACTCAGAGCCGAGACACAATAAACAGGGAAGCTCATCCAATACAGAGGCTACAGTGGGGAAAAGTCCTCCATGCCACTAGTCAAGTAGTAAGTCAGGGTGATAAACTAAAAGGTAGGTAATGGATGGATGAAGACAATGAATAATGGAGTCAACACTAGCAAGCCAAGGTATGGTGGAATGATCACCTCTATTCTCCCTAAGGAGGGTAAAACCAATGAGTATGAATAGTGAACTTCTAAGTCTGAGTAGGGACAATAGAATATATATAATAAGATCAACCAGGTCCACGTATCTATATGATCGCCAGATCATGACACTAAGTGCTAAGACATGCTATAAGAATAAATATAAAAGCAATATAACCACAACACTATGATATACCTGCTGAGTCATATACCTGAATGCTCATCATCTGAACCATCATCTGTCCTCTGAAACTGCTACTGAAACTCTGGGCACTACTGACTGCTCTGTACAAATGGTATAATGGCTACATCGGTCATCTCTTTGAGTGTCCTGAGACTCAGTCATGGCATGGGGAATACAACTGCTGCCCAAATCTGATAGTGATCCAAATAAATGCTCATCTCAGCATCTCAATGTAAGGGAACTGGCTGAATAGTGTACTGGAATCAGAAAAATAATGTATGGTAGCCCGGCTACTATATATGTGATAACAGTTCCAATCCTTGAAACTATGTAGTCTTTCATCTTTTAGATTCTTAAGAGGTGGAGAGGTCACTAGATCAACCATTGGTTCGGATACCCATAACTTGGAAACAATTACTTTTCTATGACTTACTCAAACTTCAATTGTATTAATATTATTAGGCAACAGCTGATTATGTAAAATTCTCTTGGCATCAATTTGATTCTATGTATGGAAATATGAAAACCACTGCATGTAAATCTTACACAGCAAAACAGAAACCATCCTCGCAAAATAATTCTATGTTAGGCCCATAATGCTAAAACACCTGACCATATAAAACCTACCTAAAATAAGTGTTCAGAGGATCAAGTAATGATATCTAACAATGAGAGCTAGGGAGATAAGTATAAAGCCAAGAAAGGAAAGAAAGTAGTCACATCTTTGGCTATTTTGTGGCAGTGTTCGTCTATCTTTGCATCGAGAGTAGTGAGGTGCTCTACAACCGAGTATGGGGGAGATGTTGTTATATAATGTGGATAATGTTCATGTGGAAGCACCTAGATCTATCAAGTACCGAGAGGGATCAAATTGCTTGATGTGTAATTTTTTTTTTATCTTAATTATTTTACATTACACCTCAATAAATTGGATCCCTCTCGGTGCTTGATAGATCCGGGTTTAAGATAAATCTATGCTGGCAGCCCACTAAGTTAAGCAGATTAGGTCATTATATCACCCTCTGGATGCATGCATCAGCCCAACTAAGTCAAGCCAATTAGGTCATTATATCACCCTCTGCTTGCATGCATCAGCCCGCTAAGTCAAGCCAATTAGGTCATTATATCACCCTCTACGTGCATGCATGCATCTCTTCAGGAGAGGAAGTAATCTCCCATCCATAAAGCATAAAGGCAGGAAAGGACCCATTTTCACATATATGGATGTGCCCATGCATGATTCTAGTTCAACGAAAGGACCCAGTGAACTCAGTCAATTCGTCCCTCAGGGATATCCTAATCGGATCTCTCATCAGCATGCATGCATGCATAAGGTCAAGGTCTGAAGTTGCCCTGTCTGGGTACGTCCAGGGGAGATTCTTTCGTCCATCCAATCCTGCATCTGGTGAAGGTGGGTGGCTGGCTTTGGCTGGGGTCTGGCTCATCAAGGAGGAGCCACTCAAACCTTTTTGGAGACCTTTCCATACCATATATAAAGGTAAGTCTACTATGAGGGCGAGCATAGGTTCCCTGAAATGATGGCTATGGTGCCCCCTCGGTGCTAAGCATCAAAATAAAGATAATGACTTTATTCTGGGAGAGGAACAAAGACAATTTAATCTGCCTACCAGAAAATCAGTCTTTGGGGTAGCATGTGAAAAACAAGTACAGGATAGATATTTCAGGCAAGCCCAGGGAGGCTATTGAAAGAATTTCCTGGAGCTTTGAAAGGACTTATAATTCATCTCCTGTTCTTTTTTACATGCTACCTATCCCAAACTAAAGATGTATGTACTATGTAAAATAAGATGAGGAACCAGAATGCCCATTGATTCTATTGACCTAAACAACTGACTAATTCAATATGAAAAACTGCTCTCAAGCTAAGGAATGGGTATGAACATGGGACTACAAGCTCCCCACCAAAATTCTCAAAATGCAACTCGAAGGATCTCTCCAATAACAACAGTGGCCTTTAAACATGTTTGAGCAACCATGATACAATAGATGAAGGAAGACTTCACAGTCAGATGAGAAGGCACACATACTGCTATTTTTTCCATGCAAATAGAGACCTTTGCCCCCATCCTATCCCTTTGTCTGTTGTTCATGCAACTTATCATCTCCTGTCCCAATTGATCCATCAGCTCACTAGGCACATTTACAAGATCGCAGCATCCTTGTTGGGACATCTAATACAATAAGGAACAAATACAAGCAGGATCTTGTTGGCACATATACCAAACAAGGCATGGAAATCTCTCTGATTGGCAGTAGAAACTCTCTTGCAAGCTTTTTCTGGGTATATTTAGTATTTACCAGGCAGGTTACCATAATAGTGGCTGAATTCTCCTAAAAAATAAATCCAAAACCAGGAGAATGCCAATATACCCCGGAGAAGAAGACTTGGTTAAGAAGAACATAAGACAGTCGTTATGTCATTATGAACTAAATCAAGTTTGTCCAATTTGAAGGTGATCTTCTCTCCCATTGTATAAAGCCATATCAAGGTATGGGATTTGCATTACAGCCTTTTCAACGTATTTAATATGGATAGAAAACTAGGCATATCCTCTTAATTAAGGGTTCAGATCCAAATTTCACTTGGGTTGTCCTCCTATCAACTCATCGTTTACCTACTTTCCTATATGGCATTCCATAGTCTGCGTGCAAGCTTACCATTTATTTCAATAAATGAACTTTTTAACTAGTGAACAAATTGTGGCTTGGAAACCGATTAGCCAACTAACTAAAAAACAAAATGAATTGGTTACATTAAATACTTGGGGCTCATCCCATGTTTAATAGGGCATTTCACCTAGCTTCCACTTTACATAATCGGTCTGTCTTTACAAAATACATACTGCAATTGCCTCAAGATACACAAATCTGATTATGCTAAACGTAGGTTCATTATAAGAACTAATTTTTCTCTTCACTGTGTTGTCCTTATATTTTGAAGCATACAAGTTACTCAAAATAACACAATGAATGGCAAGATTGTCATGCGAGTATAGTTTAGAAAATTCTCTTTCTGGTGTCATGAGAATCCTATATCAAGTACAATGTTAACTTATTTGAAAGCCTGGATAATCTACTTTATGATTACTAAAGCAGCTGTGCCCAAAGCACAATGTATCACTTGGGATGACAAATATTGCAGTGTTTCCAATGTCTTATTTGCAAATGCAGCCTTCTTTTAAATTTCAGGACCATCTCCTTGCAGTCTATTATAGCCTTTACATTTTCAAGACATCTTCAAAGGTAGTTAAATATTCTCTATACCCAACAACAATATGCTTGCATCTATAAGAGATTTATATTTGAAGTAGCCATGAATTACAACCCAAGTTTTTCTAGATCAAAGCAATAAAAAATTTCTATTGGAAGGGAACAATGCTAGGAAGTTCTTAAAATGCCTACGTCCATACTGTCTGGACAATGTTTAACAATATCAATCATTAGCCATCCTGAAATTCCTATTCCGCAAAAGAGGACATTGATGGAAATAAATTAGTGTAGTAGATTGTTCATGGGAGGAAATGCTAGCCAAGAGTGGAGGTTGACTTTGGTCAATGATTGTTGAACCCCAAAATTAGCAAGAGCTTCACTGGATGTTTTCTTTGTCACGGTTGTTTGTTTGGTACTCTCTCAACATGTATATTAATGTCAACAAGGTTGGTCTATAATAATTTTATTACAAGCACTAAGACAATCTGAAGATCTTGTATTTTGTGAATTCATTATTCTTAGCTTTTTGAATTTGCAAAGTTGGATGACACAACTTAAAGGCGGTTTTACAAACTGAGAAATATGTATGATCTTTCCTTTTAGCCTTGTAAGTTATTCACTTGGGAGGAGCCATAAAGTGATTAATTGTTTGTATTGGTGCAGAGTGGATTTCTGATATGCCAACAGTGCAAAGTTTATAAATGTTTAACCTTCCCAGATAGCAAAGATGGCGGGTCTTGAATTCTAGAGGAACAGTGTCTTAAAGTTTATTGTGGTTTTTTATTAACTTATTTTCTTCAGGTGTACTTGCTTCGAGAACAAGAATAGCTAAATGCATCATGCACAAGTAGCGTATGTTTTCGAGAGGTATACAATTGTAAGTGATGTATTCATGATGTGGTCAATTCTTCAAAAGCCTTTAAATGAAAATTGAGATGTAACTTTACTACAAAGGAGACAAAGTGATACCAACTTAGCCATTTGATAGTTACTATATGGAATATTTTGATTTGTTTTTTGCTATATATTTCCATCAAAAGATTAAATGCAAGTTATATATTATTATTAAGAACATTGGCAGAAGCATTGGTAGGAAAATCTACGGAACCTGCACCTATTAGTTGGAATTAGTTTTGACAGAAATCAAAGAGAAAATGCCATTATTGCACCTATTTCTTCAGGTATAAAGAGAGTCATTTTGGACATTTTCATCTAATTCTTTAAACTTTTTTTTTTAAATTGGCATCAACAAAAAATCGGCGACTATCTAGAATACAACTTATTGACAACATCGGCGAAAAAATTAGCAAACCGTGGCAATCATTTTTTTTTGTAAGTAAGATTTCTATTAATATAAACAGGAGAATTACAATTTCCACATGTTTGTATAGTTCCCCATTCCCACTGAATAACACCTCCTAAGATCATACCACCGACAATTACACAGCAAAATTACCCCTCCCCCACAGGGGAAAACGGGGTTTTCATGTCCATTATCCCATAATTTCCAAAACCACCAGACATTCTACTGACCTATTACAATCAAAACACATAGCTATATTAATGACTACAGTACCTATGACACCACAGACCAGAGTAACAATTCAAAACCTCTAACAACAGATTACAGGACCTAGTTACCAGCGGGCGAGCCGAATCCCCCAGCCCTCGGTGATACGTTCATATTTCCAATAGCAGTCGACCTTGGCAGGAAGGGAATTCTCAATTCTTTGGCAATAACATCGATCTTAAGGCGCTTGAGCATAGAATCAGCATACAACTCCTTTCAAAACTAGGCAAGAACTTCCCTCACGGACCATTTGCAGACTAAACGCCTTGTAAAGCCATGCCTCCTGAGCCGCACGTAACTGCTCCATGTTGGCTCTCTTCGGTCCAGCCTTCTTGTTGCTCAAATCCTCCCCTCCCATTTCCATTCTCACGCCCCGCAACCGGACTGAAGAATCAACGATCAGAATCTTAGACTTCAACAAGCGCCCGTCACCCTGCCCATCGAGAACCAAAGGTCCCCGACGACGAGAGAGAATGGCGCAGATGGAGCTTCGGATAACGATGAGCTTTACGGATGATATTAACTTAATATAGACCTATGCTTCCTCACTCTGCTCCGCACCCAAGGCGATGCTTATCATAATTTCCCCCATCATTCTCTGTAGCTCCCACATTCGGCATGTCCTGGTTTCCATCTTTTACAATAATTCCTTCCTCTGCCTCGTACGCTCCCTAGTACCTGAGACGTCACCACCTTTCCTCATGACGACCTAGCTCCTCCTCATGTGTGGACATTGAATTGCCATGCATTTCAAGCTCCCCCTCATTGCCATCTCCAGTCCCACCTGCATCCAGGGACAAATCGTGGCAATCATTAAAAAAAATACAAAATAAATTCATTTTTTTCCAAATTTTTAACATAACCAACAACAAAATAAAAAATCAAGTGAAATTAGCAGCGTTGCTGTTTATTACTGTTTATTAGAAGAAAAATAAAATAATAATAAAACTAATTTACAAATAAATAAATAAATTTTGCATTCGATAATAAAAGTCATTAAAATAAAAAATCAAGTGAAATTAGCAGCGTTGCTGTTTATTACTGTTTATTAGAAGAAAAATAAAATAATAATAAAACTAATTTACAAATAAATAAATAAATTTTGCATTCGATAATAAAAGTCATTAGTAAAATAAAAAATGTTATTGTTATATGTTAAGGATAAATAGCTCAAAATTATAGTTAAAATAAAAAAAATGTTGTTATTGTATGCTAATGATATATAGCTCAAAATTATAGTGATTGTATTCTCAATTAATTATAATTATCTTTAAAAAAATGATTCTTAATTTTATGATTCATAGAAAATAAATAAAAAATAAAAAAGATTTTATAATTCAATTAATATATTTTAATTTTTTATATTAATAATATAATTAATAATTTTTCATATATAATATTTTAAATATAAATTATAATTTACTAGTAAACAAAAATCTAGTTAATAAAATTTTATTTGTATGGTTTTTTCATAATAAATAAGCAAGTTAATAATATTAAATTTTATTTCTTTAATTTTTTTTTTAATAATGTGTATATATTTATATTAAATATTTTTCCAATAATTTTTTTTTTTTTTAAATTATTAAAATATTTAAAAAAAAAGCAAACATGGAAAGGGGAATGGAAGCCATCAACAATTGATATGCATTATAATATCATCTTGATATTTACTTAGTGAGAAAATAGCTTTCTCCCACCCAAATTTACATATCACGGCATTTTATGCCAATTGTTAATAACTGCCCTGCACAGACAGGCAACTCTTAATGCTAGTCACCTCCAAAATTTCCTATTTTTCAACAACATCCTTTACGCAGCCTGAAAAATGTAACAAAGAATGTAATTTTGTTGCAACCATATGAATCCCTAAAATTATGTATGCATCCAACCATTTCAATTTTGTACATTGATTCTGTATTAAATGCGATTATAATAAAAAATAAAAAGTTTAAATATTAATGTGTTTTACGAAGTTCGAGCTCAACGACATCATTACGAACCAGGATTAATTAATTCATATTTTAGAAATATGAATCCCTATAACTATGCATCCAACTATTTCCATGTATTTAATTATTAAATGGCCTTTTAAAATCAATCCTAAAATTGACATATGACATAGAAAGTGACATATCCAGTTATTTAATTTTATTAATGAAACATAATGTACTAAAACCAAATGGCAAGCAAATGTTTTATTCTGAATTTTGAAATTATTTTTTATTTTTCAAAATTTCACATCCTAGGCAGGGATATTTGGTCCATTCAATGTCAAATCATGGTTTTAGCCAATCATAAAATAGGAAATTCAATTTTAAAATATTTAATAAAATCATTTTCATTTTCAAAATATTAAATTTAATATAGAATTATTAAAAAACATTTGAAAACAATAGTTTTTAAAATTATTAATACAAAAGTCAAACTACTAAATGGTAGCAACCGATTGTTATATTATCTGTCTTCGGTAGGTAATAATAAACACACTAGCACATAAATATGGAATAAACATTGTTATATATGATGTAGTGGATGCCAAGTAAAAACCTATACATCAATGTTGATATTGAGTCCTGAACCTTGTGAGCTGTCCAATCAATCAATGTTGATATTGAATCCCGAACCTTGTGAGTTGCCCAATCAAGGTCTCAAAACTGGACAACCAATACAAAATGACATCAAATATATAAATGTCATGAGTCAAAACCATGTTGTACCACTTGGCATTTGTATAGGATGGTTGAGAGGAGAGGAGTCCAGGTAGGTGTATAGTCAGTCAGTCAACAATCGATTGACTGGAAAAAATTGTCATCTTAGCTATATGCTCATAAGCCCTTTATGGTTCTCCAGTATTACATGGGAAGTGTTTGAGCCATGCCATGAATACAACACAAAGTAGTTTCAATCTAAACACTAATATGCTAATGTTTTGGTGTCTTCTTGCTAAATGGTAGTGTTGCAAAAAGTGAAGGTGGTGGTTGGTTAAAGTGTGCATGACAATAATTGGAGTTATGTTCCTAAGGTTTTCTATGACATAGATGGTGTTCTAGAATATATCCATGCTTCAATATTTAATAATTCAAGACAGACAATCGTACCCTCCAATCCAAATTGAAATCCTCGTTGCACCAAATGCTGCACATACATATCGAAGAAATGCCATTTTTTGCTAGTCATATTGCTTCAACATAAAACTATTATTTTATAATCCCTTGTTGCTAGTAAAGAAGGCTACCAAACTTTTGATTGTCGAGTTAGAACTGATTAAATAAAATACTAACACGTCCAAGCACTTGTAAAAGGACAAAGTCATGGAAAATACCAATAAAAATATCAAATGCTCTTTTTTTTTCCTTGGCCACTATCAATTCAACCTTTTAGCACTTGAATATTACAAACTATTTTTTCCATAAACAAATTTTAGCTATCTTACGTTGCCTTAACTCAAAATCGGTGCTTTTTATGCTTCCTAGAGCAAAGATTCACAATGTTTTTCTCCAAATTCAGCTAAGGCAGATATACTAAAATCAAACGGCACATTGGAGACCAATTGCACCCATCTGGGACTCCCAAAACTCTAATTTTCAGTGCACTGAATGAGCAGGACTCTAGACTTCAAGTTATAATTTGAAATGATTTTTCTTTTTGCAACACACACACACACACACACATATATGCAATTTTCATTATAGAAAATTAATCTAAAACACGCAAAAATTAGTGGATTACCTCAAAAATTGTTTGAATTAGCACGCTATCTTGATCGTCCACCTCCAACAATTCTACCCAATTATGTCCAAATTGGGATTTACCTCCCATCCAACTAGGAAAAAACTCTTCGCCTAGTTCTAGGAAACTGTCGATTCCTTAGCCCTCCGTGCCTGCAGCTCTGATAACCACGACATCAACTCATCTTTCTCCCTGAATACCTAGTTTTGGCCCTTAGTCCAATAACTAGTCTGAATAATTAATCCAAGAAAAAAAACACCCCTTTGCTCTTCCTCCAAAATTTGTTTTTATCCCCCCTCATTCCACCGCCTTCCTTCCTCCTCCTCGAGAAGGGCCTAGGAAGGTCAACCAAAATAATAAAGTAATTGTTTAAATTCACCTCACTATTAAGGACTTGAAAACCCTCCCTAACAAGTAAGGTCTACCACATCATTCCAACTAGATCTCGTAAGGATTAATATTATTAAATAATAAAATATCTCCAATGCGTTTATTAGAAGGATTAATATTATTAAATAATAAAATGTCTCCAATGTGTTTATTATTTGACAGATCGCTAACAATCACATCATATTGGTTTGGTAAACATTAATTGGCCCATTAATAACATGACATGTAATCAATAGCTTAAGCATATTAATTATATTTAAACAATGCAATGAGATTACTTAATCGAATGTGTTACTAATGAGATTATAGGAGAGTCAATCAACCCAATTATGATTAAATGTGATTAATACAAGTCAATGTAAATGAGACAACTATTATAGAATGTAACTAAATGCAATGCAATTAAACATAATTACTATAAGATAAGGTAAGTGGACCTCTTACAATTGAATGTAACTAAGTTTATTTAATCTTATTACTTTCATCCATCTTTGTTAATAATAACAATCAATTGTTAATATACATTAACTAATACTAGTGTACGTGTGCAAGGTGTGTGTGCACGGCTAACATACACATAGCTTGTGTGTGTACTATGGGAAACCATCACCACATCTAATGCATATTCCTGAATGACACGACAATAATAATCACATGCAAGACAAAGTGACCCACACAAGCAAGATAATAATTTAGTAACCACAACATCAAGCAATCTTATTAACTAAGCAACAACACACCAATACTACACAACATTTAGATTTTTCCATAATGAATTAAACAAATATTTACAGGTGCAAGATACAAAGTACAACTACGGTGATATTCTAAATCCCAAACCAAAGTCTTACTAATTTAATCATTTTCCCTTCCTAACCTACTTCCAACTTCCACTTCCTATCTGTTCCTCTATTGGAATATCATGTAGCATCAACTATATTTACCTAACTCCATATATAACCCATAAGAGCAAGCATCAACTAAATCAACCTAACTTCCTCAGCATGCAACCGGTAGTCGTCATCACACAACTTGGGGAATGTGGCTTAACACGGCTCTCCCAAGACTCCAGGTTTCGATGGATCACAGTGGGAAATACCTCCACCCCTCCTAATGGAACTAGGGTCAACACCCTATCAATAATCACACTATGTTGCTATTGTGGTTCTTAGAGTTGCGTCATCAAATGACCACCAGTTTGGGCAACCTGGTTTCTTGCATAAACCTGCACTAGCCCCAATATCACAACCTAGTTTCCTGCATAATTGTGCATTAGTCCCAATATCATAACAATGTATTGAACCAATATATAAATCCACAATTTAATGCCTCATAGCCTACCATTCCTCTTATGGTGCCCATAACATTAGGGTAATTTTAGTATCACAGTTACTTGGTTATCTCTTAGCCCCTCCTTAACATGCGAGTTAGTCTCATCCAAAACATCATATAGGTTTTAATGTAGTTTAGCTATCTAATAAAAAAAACTGGGCATTACACTCATCACCATCAAAAAAATTTATTGGAGTAGGGATCAAGGTCATTGCTGAAATAATTTTAACAATGTACTTGATTGCATCCTAAGACTTACCTTGCTTGTTTATATTGATTTTTCCATCTAGTATCATTTGCAAGTCATGGATTTATTTCTTGAAAAATCTATAGACAAATTTTGATGCCTCAAAAAGTGACCATTTTGTAGCATTGGATTTGGAGAGTATGGGAAAGGGTCATGTTTGGGTTAATCGAAAGTGTTTAGGAAGATACTAGCCATCCTACCTTGCACCCAAGACTGGTGTAAATTACGTGGTTATTCGAGGACTTATAAAAAAAAATGTGTAAGCAACTACAAAAAATCTACACAACATTGGTGAGTCCCTTAATCCTCTCTTTTGATGTGTATATGTCGATTTTTCTACAACTATTAGTCATTTCTACATTTTTTTAGAAAATACAACATATATTATACAAATAAATAAGCAATAACCTTAATGCAGCTACTCTCTATGTTAGAGTTGTGAAGAAAAGGCCACATTATTGAGGGGTTTACAAGTTTTTTGTAGACCTTTTATTCGTTAACTAATATCATTTATTTTTCTTCAACAACTATTCTTTCAATGTTGGTCATTGTGTGTATTTCAAGTCATGAAGTCCTTCAAATGACAACAATTTATTCTCAAACTTATATAGTATTTTACTTCCCTTTATTCCAAATATTTGGTGCATCAACATGACATTGTGATAATATATATAGTGGAGTCAGTTGAGTGACCAAGTAAAATGACATTTATGAACTATATTTTTAATCACTAGAATCTTATAAAGTCTTAAACAAACTAGGTATGCAATTTCTCAATATTCATTTAGAAGGTAATGGGAATCATAAATTATATGGTGAGAGCAAGCTAGCAACAAGGGCTTATAATGTAATAGTTTTATGATGAAGTGATATGACTAGCGAAAAATGACATTTCTAATTATGTGAGAACACTTGATTATACATTTTAAGCATTCTAATTATTGGTATTTTGTAGAAAGATTAATCTAAATGTTTCTTTAATTATTATAACATGCACATGGCATTTTCATAGTAACTTCGGAAAGAAGTTCCTTGAAAGGTGGGTGTATGTAATGCCCCATTTTTTATATTAGATAACTAAACTACAATAAGACCTAATTGATATTACCCCCACGATGGGTGCCTTTATCCTATCCACCACACTTCATGATGATGTATGTCCTCCTGCATGCGTCAATCAAGCAACCACCTGGAATTCACCCTGCCATCAAGTCCTTGGTTGTACTCCCGCTTGCACTCTTGGTTATGAAATCCACAACCGATAAGTCTTTTCCTCTTGCACGATGGATCTTCCCTATGTCCAATCCTTTGGAGTACTCACCTGCCATTAACTCTACCATGATGAATTTGAGTGTTGTCCCCCCACTCTCGTACAAGGCGTTGCAGACAGTTTCCTTCTATGGACGGGCATTGATATTGGCATTTTCTCTCCATGCCTTTTTCTCTATTCCTTCGTGTCCATCGACTTCTCTCCCTCCTAAAAATTTGGATCTGATTCGATCAGTGTTCCCATTGTAGCATCTCGGCTCTTGATTGTGATTATCCCTATGTTTCCTACACCATGGTTCACTCAAAGAAAACTGAGCGGAAGACCTCTGTAGGCCCTCCCCGCTCTCACATGCCCCACATATTATGAGACCATGACTCTCTCCATGCCTATTATGTGGGTAAGGTTCATCTTCGACCAAGTGCCATATTCAATGTCTAAAAAAGAGAATTCAAAATAATTTGGCCCGCCCTAAACCAATCCAGCTCTCTGCAGAACCAGGGGGTTTTGTTGAAGATACAGGTTTGAATCGCACTAGGGAAACTCAACACCATAAAAATATGAATTTTATTTAATAAGTCAATGCTTGTCCTACCTCTTGCAGATTGGATGGAGAGAAATCTGATGAAAAATAACCAGGGTCTCAGCCCAACATAACACTTGGACAAGAATGAAGGATGGCTCCATCACATGGCTAAATCCCAAATGGAATTTGATGCCAAGCTAAATTCCTTTGCTTGGGAACTCACCGAGAAAGTTTTTAGTCGTCCTAGGGAGACTCCAACAGACTCTCAACTCCTCTATCAACATCACCCTAACCCTGACCACTCTAGCGAGCTCTCCGGCATGGATGCTGATGACCAGAAGCAAAATCAAAGAGTCCCTCTTGTGATTATCATCTCATATGAAGATTAATGTTTCCTTGCACCAGCTCAGTCTTCAGGATTTGATTCCATGTTTTTCTCAATGGTTAATAGTCTCCCTTGTTTTAAGTCAATAGTTATTATGGCTATAAATCTTGGCCCGTGGGTGTCAATTTGAACCTCAACATACTCTATTTTCTCTTTAGTCTTTGGAACAATTAGTCAATGGTTAGATATAAAGACTGGATATTCTGCAAAGCAAGAGAAGTTATGACTACTTCATGGATTGCTTATTTTATATGTACTTCTTTTTTATACTATATCGAAATTTAAACTTATAAAAAAAGACCTAAATGGGGGCTAAGAGATAACCAAGTAACTGTGCGACTAAAATTACCCTGACATTATGGGCATCATAAGAGGAATGGTAATCTAGGAGGCATTAATAAATTTTGGATTTATATATTGGTTAAATACATTGTGATAATATGTGGACTAGTGCAGGTTTATGGAGGAAACTAGGTTGTCCAAAATGGTCATTCGATGACGCAAGAGTCTAAGAACCACAATAGCAGCACAATGTGATTATTGATAGGGTAGGGTGTTGAGGTATTTCCCACCATATATCCTCCAAAACCTAAAGTCGTGAGAAGGTCGTGTTAAGCCACGCTCCCCAAGTTGTGTGATGACGCCTACCGATTACATGTTGGGGAAGTTAGGTTGATTTAGTCGACGTTTCTGCTTACGGGTTATATATGGGGTTAGGTCAATATAGTTGACATTCCAGGATATTCTAGCAGATGAACATATAGGAAGTGGAAGTAGTTTAAGAAGCAAATATTATTAGATTAGTAAGATTTTTTTTTGGAATTTAGAATGTCACCTTCGTTGTATTCGGTATCTTGCACCTACAAATATTTGTTTAATTCATTATGGAAAAATCTAATTAACATGTTGCGCGTAGTGTTGGTGTATTGTTACTTAGTTAATACGATTGCTTGATTTTGTAGTTATTGGATTATTATCTTGCTTGTCCGGGTCACTTTGTCTTTCATGTCATTATTATTATCTTGTCATTGTTGTGAGGAAAAACTATCCTATGACTGGGGTTGAGGTCACCAACGTACTAGGGTTGAAAAAGAAGACACGTAGGGTTTTGCAATAAGAAAAATAAACAAGGAGTTTGAAAGTTAGAAATACATGTACCTTATTTATGGAGTTTGATCCTAGCTTTCTTTGAATCCTTGATCTTTGCTCCTAATATTCAATCCAAGAACCTACAAAACCAACAATAAACCTTCCTCAAACACATTTGGATACAAATAAATGGTTGAAATTCAAATAAAGCATAATAAGCTAATCAAATGAATAACAACAAGTAACCAAATCTGAGAAAAGATTGGACACATCTATTAGGGAAGTGAAATGTGTCTTGCTTTTATTGATTAATAGCAATAAGTACAAATATACTTTGTAATTGCATAGGAACCTCACAAAACCTTGATTCTGGATCTCCTGCTCCTCTTCTCCAAGAATCCCAACCACAGCTCAGATGCATAAGGGTTTGAGAGCAACTAGGGCATAAATGGAAAGGGAAAGAGAGTGATAATTCCTCCAGCATAACAATACTTGGGATAAGAGTCATCTTCATGGCCAATATCCCTTAATTTTATAGGAGAAGGAGATGGTTAGATTCAAGGAGGAGTTAGTTGTAACTGAGAAGGAGATTTCCAAAACCACCCAAACTGCCCCAATTTCAATATATTTTTATATTATTTTGGCATTTTTTAAGCCACACGCGGGTGGGACAAATGAAACCTATGTGTTACACGTGGGTGGGACAAAGGCAACCTGCATGTGGGGGAAAACGTCATTTTTAGGGCTTTTCAGATGTGCTTTGGATTCCAAATGTGGTCACAAGTTACCTAATTGTTGAATAATCATTGAATTCAAGGTTAGGGCTCTTCTATCCATAATGTCCTTTTGTGTGAACAACAGTAACTTCATGAAGTGTCGTCATGAAAGTGTCATCATGAGAACATCATCATGCAAATGTCGTAACTAAGGGAGAAGTGTCGATTTGAGCTATAATAGATGCCCCCTAATGTATGAGGTTAGAAGGGAACATGATGGCCAAAATACATTATAAACAAATTGGGGTGAGGAGTCGAGAAACTCTTAAAATCCTAGAATCTTAGTCTCAACAAGGTACCTGAAACAAAAAAAGGAGATCAGACAAACTTATCCCTGGGACAGATATGTCCTTGTACAAATGATCGCCAAAAAGATACAAGGTAGATCCAATAGATGTATAACTGGTGTAACTATCATGGCCACGCAAAATACAAAGTGGCGCCATGTGAGATATATATGATTCATGGCCATTAATGAACAAAGTGGATCCATGCCCAACAACTGATCATAGCCACAAGAACACAAGGTGGATCTATGTAAAAACGGGAGATTATAGCCACACTGAACAAAGTGGATCTATGTCTCATCAAGAGCCAAAGGGAGTGTGGATCAGTATTGCGCAACCTGGGCAATAAAAAAATATGATGATGTTACTGCCCAAGGTATTCAATCCAAATCACCTAAAGGTATGAATCCTATCCATGTGAATAAATGAGTTGGAGTCGAACATGGGGGATATTATTTGATTACCGGTCATTGATGTAAACCGTTAACAAATGCGAGGGAAACCACCAATAATGAAAATGGGCCCCAAGGTACCTAGTACATTCTAATAGGTGTGAATAGATGGTATTGAAGTCGAACACTTGAAGAATCCATCGAGTAGGATACATTGATGTATTCTCACTACCCAATAGAAAGAGAAATTGCCACTGATGACTGCAATCCCCAAGGTACTACCGAAAATCTAAACTTCATTTTCAGAACAAGATGAGATGAAGTTAATGGGAAGAAGCTCGTTGGAAGAGAGGCCATAAGGCATCCTCCATCATCCAACACGAGGAACAATCAAGGAATGGTCTGATTTGGAGTAGGACGAAGTACATGATGAAACATACTGACATCAGGGAATGGTCGACACATGAGGTCATGGAAACTGATCCAGAATGGCCGACACGGGTTTTATCCTTGAATAGTGAGCATGACACATTGGTGACTTAGGTAAATTTGAACACAAAGGGACCAATGATGGAAATCGACAATGTTGAAGACATTGACAGATTCTTCATATGATTGGAAGAGTAACCAGCCGGAGTAGTAATAACTCTGAGATTAGGTTTATCCTAAGGCCAAAACTAGAAACCAACTTGTTTGATAGACTCGAAACAGGTACTCTGTTCAAGAACATATTTGACTTTCTTCCATTAAATCAAAAGACATTTGAGATCCTTCCCTTCCCTTTTCTCTTTTTGTGTACCTTCTTCATTTTTTAATGAGCTTGAAATAGAGATAAAGCATGCTCACTATAGCTCACCTGGTGATGAGTTCATTAACATATATTTAATGCACTTGCAAAAGGAGGGGTTCAGTCCCAAGGAGGGTCCTTCAATGTATAGTTTTATGAGTCCATAGAAGGAAAACTCAACACTTTCTTCCTTGTTTAACAAGCTTGAAGAAAAGATAGAAAGATGCTCGATAAGATACTGATCTGTGGATTTTATATCAAGCCCGGATCGATTCGCGCTCGCCGGTGTTTTTAATTTTAAAGAGTATGAGAAACTTAAACAAGAACTCTATATACCATCTTGTGGATTTTATATTGAGCCCAAGTTGGTAAATTCTCGCAGGTGTTTTCATATTTAGAGAGTATGAAAAACTTAAGGAAGCCTCTATAATAGAATTTTTCGTAAATTTAGTCTTTACCATCCGAAAATGTGTAAAATGATACGATGAAAGAACTCTTCTAGCCACAGTGAACTAGAGTATTCCCTTTTCGTAAGTAATATAGACGATCCAAAAAAGGGGTAAACTTATATCATATGGATGTACCTTCAAGTCATTTAACGAGTTTTACGTGAACAAGCTAACTCGGTAAAAATTTCCTATTTAAGGAGTCATAAAATAGCTTAAAGAAGATTCCATAAAAATTATTTTCCGTGAAAATTTAATGAGCCCGAAAAATTCAAATTGTGGCCCCCTTCCGTTCTTAACGAGCTCTATTGAGGGATGGAAGAATGCTCATAATGGGAGGAAACAAGTGTCAGGGACAAGCGAAACTAGTTCCAAGCACAAGGAACAAACCTATTCATAATGCAAGGAACATGAGCAAGATAAGGACACTCAAGATATGTCTCCTCTGGGTAAAATGTGTCAAGTTGAAAATGCAAAATGATACATGGCTTAAAAGTAATGAGATAAGAGATGAAGGCTTATATAACGAGCTCAAAGCATGGAAACCGACATCAGGCTCATCAACTTAAGAAAGATAAAGGCAAATGCATATATGACTTAAACACAAAAATGAGAGCCTTATAAGGAATGGCCAAAAATATATGAGAAATAAAGACATGATGCTTCTTCTCAAAGTTATGGTAAAACTAAAAAATCTCCCGAGTCTATCGGAAAAAATATGCATGAGAACCAAAATGGTATAGGGGTGCTGACTAGGGTGGCCCATGTTAGGTAGGCTCTACTGCTGGACTAGTGCACAATGCATATAGAGATGGCTAACACATCAATATATGTGACAGGTTCGACCCTCCGATAGATTTTGGTGGAAACAAGTTCAAATGCATCATAACAAAGGGGAGGCCTAAACCTATATGTAAGTTTCCGAATATACCTGAAGGGATCGAGCGATATGTCAAAAAGGACAAGTAAGCAACCATGAATCCATCTAAGATTCATGTTTCCAAGAAACAACAGTACCAAGATCATATCCAAAAAATGTGAAAAGAAAGATCTGATACATGTCACTTTGGTAGAAATACTTTCAACTTCGCTATCGTCAACAACATGCATATTCAAGGCAGAGTTAAATAGTGGAGACTCTATAGTACCAAGGCCTGGGGACCTACAATCAACACGATCAAACTTGAGAGAAATATCAAAGTTGAAAGAAGCGATGGAATCTGCAGGAACATATTCATTGTTGTAGGAGTCGAAAATTATACAAACATAATCAAACTCAGCAAGAATACTAACTAGAAATTCTATGGGAGGTTCCAAAGACTCAACAATTCCAATGTCCAAGGAATTATAATAAGTAAACTTAGACTCCAAAGGAAAAACGGGGTTGGACTTAATTGTAACTGGATCAACATCCAAATTAATGGCAGACTGTATTATAGACTCTAGGAAAACTTTGTCAGAAGGAAGCATATCATCCCAGATAGAATAGATGTCCAATTATCCAATTGGATCAATATCGTGGAGAGTAAGCTTCGATGCCCCCATTAGTTGAATCACCTGGTCAACTGTCGGGACCAAGTACCAAGCAGTAAGCATGAACACATAGGATTATTCTCAATAACAATTATACACAAGGGATATAAGGGTTGATTAATATGACTACACTCAACTTCAGAGGGTGACAATTTTCAAGGGTCATTAAAGTAAGAAGTGTTAAATTGAGACACCTTATATGTGGAAGTTGTGGAAATTGTTGAAATTGCATGTATTGGAGATGCATTAACATCCAAATCAGGTGGGGGAAGATTAAAAGTTACCATTAATGAAGGATACATCCCCACACAAATTTTTTCACAATCTCTTGCAGAATGGGAAACTAAAGGAATATTGGATCCATGATCCTAGATGAACTCATTACTATTTAAGGCTAGTTGGTCAATTGTTACAATATTTCCATCATGAGTAAACTTGATGACGCGAAAAATAGAAGAGACTACTGCCACCATAGCTTGAGTCCAACTTCTCCTTAGCAATAAATTATAATTAAGTGGGGAATCAACCACTTCCACATCCACTTTGACTACTTCCCCCCCTAGCTCTACAGGAAAGGCTAGGATAATTCCATGAGGTTGGAAAAGGTGGTCGTCGAAATATTTCAACATGGTGACAGGAGCAACCACATCAGGTGATCCTAAAACCTTCCAACATGATAAAAACACGACACATGTGGAGGCACCCTCATCTACAACTCTCTGATGAATATTAGTGTTTCCAGAGACAACTTGGATCTAAAATGCAGCATGATGGGGTAAATGAGGCTTCCAATTATCAAAAATGAAAGAAATCACTTGATTGTGCACAGGATCTAGAGCTCCTAAAACTGAAGGTAAGGTTTTCCATTGAGTTGGAAAACTCTGGAGTACCTCAAGTGTAGACATTGCACATGGAGCATGAGCCAAATATTCAACTATACTATAATTTTGAGAAGTGTGTGCATTAGGATTATACACGGATTTTTTAGAACAAGATTTGGTATTGTAGGCATAGTATCATTGGAAGGCTTCTCTATGTGTAAAGAATTGTCATTATCAACATTAAAGGGTTCTTTACCTTTGATCTAGACGAATTAGATTCATAATTCTTATTCATAGTCTAGAGATAAACATCCTTTTCACACATGGAAACTTCACCTGGGCCTGAAATACCCCCTTGAGAGGAGGTTCCCTAGTTTCCCCCTTGGGAGGCTATAGGGTTTTGGTGAGCACCAACAATAATTTGTTGTTGATGTTGAGGAAATGGATTATTTAATACAACAGGTTGAGAGGACACTTCTTGTTGGGCCAACAAATTCTAAGCCATTTCCATCTTAGGACATTTATAATTTAGATGATCTTCCTTACATAACAAGCAAGGGAATTCCGTCTTACCTTTTTCATTAATTGCCCCACTAGCATTAGTGTTGTTGTTATTGTTGTTTGCATTGTTATTCCCTTTATTCTCATTTTTCTTGTTCTATTAATCTTCCCTCCAGGCTGCTGGTTGCCCTGAGAGTTTTTTATTGGCAGAACATCAGAAGGAGGGTTGGCTTTAAGGTTATGTGTGTCCTAACCAGTTTCCAGTGAATTTTGACTAGAAAATTTATTACCTGGGCTAACTAGGTGGTTCTCAACTACACCAATCATACCATCAACATGAGGTGTAGGGAAGGGTTTTGTTGGGTCAACTTCTTCTCTAGGAGCAGTAGGAAGAATTTCATACAACATCCTGGATTGGGAATAAACCAAATCCAATTGTTGGGATTTAATAATAGCCTACTCTTAGGTCTGAACTATAGAAAGAGACACATATTTTGAAATAAAGGGTTGCAATGACTTAAGAAACCAATCGGTAAGAAACTCATCAGGGTTCTGAGCCTTAATCAAGCTACGCCTCCTCTTCCACCCATGGACGTGGTCAGATATATGAGTAGATTTATCCCAACAAAAGGATGTTAACAACTCTGTTCCAGTTTCATAACGGACTGGTAGCTGGAAGTGGTTTAGAAATGCCATTGTGACTGCATTAAAAGTTGAAAAGATGCTTGTGGTAACTCAATGTACCATTTCATCGCTACCCCAATTATAGTCCTTTGGAAGAGATGCAATCTAATAGATTCATCCATCAAAGAGTTGGATGAACACCATAGATGAAAATGCATCACATGGTTAGCTAGGTCTTCCTTAGGTTTACCTTCAAACTTAGGGATGTATGAAGGAAACTTAGTGGGTAGGGGTGGCCATATTGGGTCATGTAACACTGGATCGTCAGTCAACTTTGAAAGATTAGGAAAATTCAAAGTAGCCAAAAATGGAAACCTTGTTGGAGCCATTGTGCTCGAGGTTCCAGGAGCATTAGCTTCCCATTGGTTGGTGTTGGGATATGGTTGTCCTGGAATATATCGATTTCCAAGATTAGTGAAAAGAGAAATAGGTTGTCCAAAGTTCTATCCATAGTGGTTTTGAAAATAAGGAAAAGTTGTTCCAAAAGTCCCTCCCATCCCTCATAATGGTTGAATTCCCTCCTAATGGTTGACTGCCTTGTAAAAATCTTGTCATAACAGGGTTAGCCATATTGGAACCTCCCATACCAGAAAAGGGGATATTTCCTTGAGTGGCATTTCCCCCCCATGGAAATCCAGTGCTATGAATATTATATGTATGTTAATTAAAGTTATTAATTATTAAGTGAAAGGGTGTAACCCTTCACTATACACGCTCAAGCCTATAAAAGCGAGCCTCATTGTAAATTATTAATCATCTTCTTATCTATTAAAAATATCTATATAAGTTCGCCTATTAATGGCTTATTTGATTTACCAGGTTTTTTGGTAACTATTATTGTATGAGCAAATAGTTTTTTGCTACATTTGGTATCAGAGCCCCTTCCTCGGGCATCCGATTCTGGTTTTTAACCATCCAAGTATAGTTTCTCTACATCATTGGTCTTTGACCAAGAATATAGGCCCTTGGCCTCTCGTCCACCTATTCTTCTCCCCCACTGTTTTCCATTCGGTGCTGCTACACACCAACTTCACACTTTGCACTCCACACCATACACGTCCCCCTCCCACACTGCTCTTGCGCACCACCCTACTGCGTGCTGCCGCCTCCAGCACTGCGCATCCCCTCTCTGCGCACCGCCTCCATCGCTCCACTCTCACAGCTTGCTGCCCCTTCTTGCTCGTAACTCCTTCATTCCCTCATCCACGCACCCCTCATTCCGACGCTCTCCATACACCAGTCCTACCCTACGCACCTGGAACTCACTCCCACAACAGCTCTATGCCCCCATCGTTGCCTGCGACCTCCACCATATCTCTGCCCCACTCCAACTCAATCATCTCTTCCTGCCCCTGCTCGTCCATTCCCTTGCCTCCACCCTTGTGCTCATCCCCCGTCCGCCCTTGTCCGCCACCTCCACACCTTCCCGCCACTCCAATCCATCCTGTCCCTTATACCACAACCTCCACGCTACAAACCTCTCCTCTAGCCGCCACCACCTCCTTCTCCCTCACGTCATCCTCCACGAGATGCTCCCTGCCGCCTGCTCATGCTGTCAAACTTCACCATTTGTACACTTGTGCTCCTCCCTGCACTGCTATCCCCCTGCCCATGCCACCACAGCTCTACTCCATTCCACGCCTTCTCAATTCATCACCCGTTATCCACACCGTTGCTCCTCCATCCTGTGATTTGCCTCGTCCCCCGTGCCTCTCAACAACTCATTTATTTCCCCACGACCACACCACTCCACAATTGAAGTGCGCAAACCCTCCAAAACTCACCGTTCCTCCACTCACTCCACGTGGTGTCACCAAAACCCTAAATGCCAAGCGTGTCCAAAAAAAATTAAATTATAATAATATTATTATTTAAAATAATAATAATTATTATAATTATATAAAATAAAACCCTTATTTCTCCCTTTTCACCATTTATCCAAAACATATATATTATTATAATTATTATTATATAATAATTATTAATAATCATATTAAAATTATTATTATAATTTAATAATAAAAATTATTCTATTTAATAATTGTAAAACTTATTACAATTATTAATTACAAAATTTGAAGAAGACATACTATCGCCAAAAAAAAGGAAGATCATCTTTTCATCGAAAAATTCAAAATCAAAGGAGGACTCCTTCGTCAAAAGAATTTGAGACTATCTATCAGAAAAACCAAGTTTAAGAAAGACTCATCAAAGAAATCAAAGAAGATCATTCCACCGTCGAAGAAGACAGAAACCATGGAAGCCGATTTGGGAGAGAAATTAGAAGCCAAGTTAAAGCGCTATCAAAAAGACAATGAAGAATTACGAGACATTAATACACAATCAGAAATAAGGATTGAACTACATAAGATACAAGAACGGTTCAATGAACAAACAATGTCCAACCAGAAAAATCACATAGAAAAACTATGTGCGCAAATCAAGGAATTAAAAGATGAGAGTGATTTCAATCAGAGATTGAAAAATCAAGATATAAAGAAGGAAATAAATAATTACGAAGCAGAAATAATACGCTTGAACAAAATCGTTAGCAACAAATATGAAGAACTAATGCAGTTACGACATAAATTAGAAATTCAAGAATCAGAGGTCGACTAGTGTCGACAACAGATAAAAATTCTTCAACAACAAAATGACGACTCTAAAAAGACACATAAGTCAGAGATCGCGAAGAGTAATAAAGCATTATCTAACAATGCTGAAGAAATTTTTAGATTAAGAAATCATAACAAGACACTAGTCACAAAAATTAAGAAGTTGAAAAATAGTCGGAAGACAGAACAATCTATGGAAGACATTGAAATAAAACTTCTAGACAAGCAGGAAGAAAATAGCTGCATCAGAAGTCATAATGAAGATCTTAAGGAACAACTTAAGAAATCTGAAGATGACAGAAAATCGCAAGTCGAATTGATCAAGAAGCTTCAAAATGATAACAGGCAGTTAGGAAACAAGTTGGAAAAGATACAGAATGAAACATTAAAACCTCAAGAGACGAAAATAAAAGTCCCAGCTCAAATCAATGCTCAAAAGACGACACTCGTAAAAGAAAATGACATTGTGAAAGTTCCCTATCGACACCCCAACCATAAAAACTGATATTTGAAAAAGTGGGAAATGTCGAAAGATAATGGTACTAATGTGATCAAATCTCCTGACGACACATCAGTAGGGAATCCCATCAGTCCACAACAAATCAATTTGGGATGGATTGATCCGTCAATGTATCGGAAGTTATGCTCTACACTTAGCAGTTCATATCGACATGTTTCATCAGCCATGACATCGCAAAGAACAATACGACAAAATTATAAGGCTTTGAGG
Source organism: Larix kaempferi (assembly GCA_027924585.1). NCBI lineage: Eukaryota > Viridiplantae > Streptophyta > Pinopsida > Pinales > Pinaceae > Larix > Larix kaempferi. The sequence continues at coordinate 33,875,497 of BSBM01000106.1, forward strand.
ACAAAGCCTTTCTAAGAGAGTGGCAATGCTATGAATATTATATGTATGTTAATTAAAGTTATTAATTATTAAGTGAAAGGGTGTAACCCTTCACTATACACGCTCAAGCCTATAAAAGCGAGCCTCATTGTAAATTATTAATCATCTTCTTATTTATTAAAAATATCTATATAAGTTCACCTATTAATGGCTTATTTGATTTACCAGGTTTTTTGGTAACTATTATTGTATGAGCGAATAGTTTTTCGCTGCATCCAGTGCTAGTGCTGCCTAGTGTAAATGAATTACTTTGCGGTACATTTAGTCCAAAGGGGTTACCTGAACTCATTACTCCAACAGATTGGAAAGGTAAGCTTAAATGGGGTAGGGTGGAATTAGAAACAACTCAAGTGAAGGATGGGTTAGGAATGGAAATTTTTCCACTAAAGGGTAGGAAATTATGGAAAGGGACAGATGGACCACTACCTAAAGCAGTGGTCAAAGTTGAACTACGAGGAATAGTAACAAGTATAGTTTGAAACCATGAAAAAGGAAATCCAAAAGAGAAAGGGTTTGAACTCAATTGAGTTTACGAACTAGTACTAGTAAGCATCATTGAGGATGGGGAGGACCATCTTGATCCTATTGGGGATTCCATATTAAAAGGAATTCCTCCTAAAGGGTTAGTACTAACTGGACTAATTACCTCCCATGAAGTAAACACTTTTCCTATGTTTTCCATGTTAAACCACCTAGAAAATGGATTAGGAATGTTGATACCAACTATTTGGGAAAAACTAAGACTTTGTGGCGGGTTCAAAATTCTAAACGGATCCGAGAGGTCATCAATTGCAATGGGACCTAAATTCTCTCCAGGATAAGGAGAATGGACTCTAGGAGAGTTATGCAACTGCTCCTCAGTATCTCTAAAATGTTCTTCATTAGAAGAACTCTCAAACTCACTTGACCTAGAACTATTTTCTTCTATTGGTTGTTATGTTTGATGTTCCTAGTTTTCCTCTTCTTCCCCCTGAGGGGGTGGATCAATATAATCCAGTCTTCACCTCAGCGCAGGGACTTCTCTCTATTCAGGAGAGTGTCCTTGAATTCTTCGGGACCCATGCAAATATTGATCGGCCATGGTGGTTCACATAAGACACTAAGAAGAAAATAAAAATAAAAATAAAAATCAAACAACACACACTAAAAATTCCTTGCAAGATCTCAAACAAGCAAACAACCCTTATAATGAAAATTTCTTGGATGAAAGTACCTTTCAATGTAGAGCCAAATATATGATCTCCCAAATATCAACTTGGGATGATTAAGGCCCAAGTCTAATTAGTGAATATCATAGAGCAATTATCAAAGCTAAGCATGTTTCTCTTCTTGGTGCAAGTGTTTTAATAAATAGATCTAGAAGACACCCCCAAGGGTATTAATGCTCCAATCACTAGGTTCCCCCAAGGTGGTCATAGAAAATTCTCTGCTCGCACTTGTGTATGACCCTCAAGATAAAATTTTAAAGCTAACAATCCGCAGACAATGTCTGGGGGAAAAGTTGCAGGTCAAGATCGTGCGTATGGGAAGGGTAACTAAGCCCGAAACTCTTACTATCAAAAGTCACCATGCATGCAAAATACCTGGTTGATGCTTGATTAAGTATTGGAGGGATCTCTCCACAAGTTAACCTCACACGAACTCTTGCTTAAATCATGTTTTAGAGGAGCTTCCCGGCCACACCCTTACGGTGTTGAATTTCCTCCCTTATGAAATACACTTATGTTTGACAAGTTCATGTGATCTTGGAGGAGTTAACTCTCAAATCCCTACCTTGAAAATCCTAGCTTAAATATTAGGTGAGTTTCTTTCTAGAAGAAAACCTATTACCCTATCTCGATTATTGATTGCTTGCTTAAAATGCAATTTCAAAAACTTTTCAAAAAAGAAAAACGAGTGCAACTAAATATACAATGTTCTTTAACTGAAATATAAAGCACTATACTGCCACAATCATGCATTTTTCATTTTCAATTTATTTTCAATGTACATGCATTTTTTAAAGATGTAATTCAGAATGCAAATGCAAGTTTTCAATATACAATGCAATTTTTTGTTTTTTTCAATGTAAAAGGAAACGGAAATTTTCACACCCTAAATGCAAAATCAAGGCTACAACGTAAGCATGCAATTACCTTTCAAAGTGCACATACAAATTCAGTTCAATAAAGATAAACAAATGTAGAATTTGAAAGAAAATGTAACCTTGTTTGGTAAACAAGTTCAAATCGAATCCTAAAATAAGCAAAAGAATTCAATTTGACATGCACACTTAATAACTAAATGCAAGACCTTTTTGAAATTTTTTGCTTCAAAATGCAAACTTGAAATGAAACTTGATCCTAAAACAAAACAAACTAATGCAAAAGAATTTTTGTTTTCAATATAAAAAGCAATTCCAAATCCTTCAAAACACTTGCAATGTACTCAACCAACACTAATTTACAAACTAAACCAATTTTTGTGTGTTTTTCAAATGAAAAACAAAGCCTAATTAAGAACAAACACATAACAAAATCAATGCAAAAACCCTTTGGTACCTTTATCAACAAATTGGAAGCAACCACAAACACAATACCCTTCGATCATATGAACATGTGAAGTCGAGAAAAGTATAAACGAAGAATTTTAGACTCAACCTAAACAAAAGACCTACTGATAAATTAAGTTTGGTAAAGTTGGGTTTGCATACAAAAAATGCAATCAAGGTTCTAAACAACTGAAAGAAACCCTGAGCTTCCACTTCAAAGGAGTAATCAAAAGCGCCCGAACTCAAAGAGAAAAATAAATATACCAAAAGAGAACTTTTTCACTCAAAGAGATTCAAATTGACCTAGACAAACCCAAATGGTTCCAAATAAACTCAAACAAGTCCAAATTGATCCAAACATACCGAAATTGGGTCAACAAGTTCCAAATTGGTCCAAATAGATCCAACTTGGGTAAAAAAGTTCCAAAATGATCCAAACAAGTCTAAATTGTCTCAAAAATATCCAAAAAGCCAAGCCAAGACCAATCGAAAGGCATACATCACACTTTCAAGGGGTCCTAACTAGACCAAGGACAAGCAAAGACTCCCAAAAATTTAATTAAAACCTCACAGGTAGGGATAAAAAGAAAAACACTACCTACAGGGGCAACACGCTAGTGAAACACATGCACCTTAGAGTGTAACATGCAACTATGTAGACCACCAACTGCATGTTTTTAGCAGACACGCTACTGTCATGAAGGTGACCTGCACGTGGGTACTAAACGCCTCCAAAAAATCAAGTCCAACTCAAAATTTTGACAATGGAAGTGGCTATTAAATCCCTAAGATCATTCCTATCTTGAAAATAGGATTAGAACTTCAAGCAAACTAGAGAAACAAACTTAGAAAACCCCAACGTAGATAAGCTTTCTCCCCAGTGGAGTCACCAATTCTGTTGTGAGGAAAAACTATCCTATGACTGGGGTTGAGGTCACCAACATACTAGGGTTGAAAAAGAAGACACTTAGGGTTTTGTAATAAGAAAAATAAACAAGGAGCTTGAAAGTTAGAAAGGAATGTACCTTATTTATGGAGTTTGATCCTAACTTTCTTTGAATCCTCGAGCTTTGCTCCTGATCTTCAGTCCAAGAACCTACAAAACCAACAATAAACCTTCCTCAAACACATTTGGATACAAATAGATGGTTGAAATTCAAATAGAGCATAATAATCTAATCAAATGTAACAACAAGTAACCAATCTGAGACAATATTGAACACAACTATTAAGGAAGGGAAAGATGTCTTGATTTTATTGATTAATAGAAATAAGTACAAATCTGCCTTGTAATTGTGTAGGCACCTTGCAAAACCTTGATTTTGTATCCCCTGCTCCTCTTCTCCAAGAATCCCAACCACAACTCAGATGCATAAGGGTTTGAGGGCAACTAGGGAATAAATGGCAAGGGAAAGAAAGTGACAATTCCTTCAGCATAACAATACTTGGGCTAAGAGTCCTCTTCATGGCCAATTTCCCTTTCTTTTATAGGAGAAGTAGATGGTTAGATTCAAGGAGGATTCAGTTGTAACTGAGAAGGAGATTTCCAAAACCACCCAAACTACCCAAATTTCGAGTTTTTTATTATATTTTTTGGCATTTTTTAAGCCACACGTGGGTGGGACAAAGGAAACCTGCACATGGGGGGGGGGAAGTCACTTTTTAGGGATTTTTAGAGGTGTTTTGGACCCCAAATGTGGTCTCAAGTTCCCTAATTGTTGAATAATCATTGAATAAGTTAAGGCCATACTACTAAGCACCAAATTAGGACTCTTCCATCCATAATGTCCTTTTGTGTGAGCAATAGTAACTTCATGAAGTGTCATCATGAGAACATCATAATGTAAGTGTCATCACAGATGAAGAAGTGGTGATTTGGGCTATAAAACCATTCAAGAATTATGCATTATATGTGGTGATCATTACCTATAGTACACACATAAGTTATGTGTATGGTGACCACTCACACACACCTTGCACGCATGCACTAGTATTAGTTAATGTATATTAATGATTGATTGTTATCATTAACAAAGGTGGATTAAATTAATAAGATTAAATAAACTTAGTTGCATTCAATTGTATGAGGTCCACTTGCCTTATCTTATAGTAATTATGTTTAACTACATTGCATTTAGTTACGTTCTATAGTAGTAGGCTCATTTACATTGACTTGTATTAATCACATTTAATCATAATTGTGTTGATTGCCTCTCATCGAATCTCATTAATAATCACATTCGATTAAGTAATCTTATTACATTGTTTAATTATAATTAATATGCTTAAGCTATTGATTAAATGTCATGTTATTAATGAGCCAATTATTGTTTACCAAACAATTATGATGTGATTGTTAGTGATATGTCAAATAACAAACACATTGGAGATATTTTATTATTTAATAATATTTATCTTCATGAGATCTAGTTGGAATTATGTGTTGGACCTTACTTGTTAGGAAGGGTTGTTAGGTCCTTAATAGTGAGGTGAATTTAAGTTATTATTTTATTTTTTTGGTTGACCTTCCTAGGGCCCTTCCCAAGGAGGAGAAAGGAAGGCGGTGGAATGGAAGGGGATTAAAACATATTTTGGAGGATGCGTGAGGGGGTGTTTTTTTTGGATGAGTTATTTGGACTGGTTATTGGACTGAGGGCCAAAATTAGTTATTTAGGGGAAATATGAGTTGTTGTTGTGGTTATTGGAGTTGCGGGCACAAAGGGCTAGGGAGCCGACATGTTTCTTAGAACTAGGGAGACATATAGGCTGTTCCTAGTTGGATGTGATGTAAATCTCAGTTTGGGAAGAATTGTTGGAGGTGGACGATCAAGCTGGAGTGCTAATTCAAATAGTTTTTGAGGCAATCCACTAATTTTTGCTTGTTTTAGATTAATGTTCTATAATGAAAATTGTATATATATATATTTGATTTATGAAGAATCTTTAAGATTGATGTTACTACTTTGTTCATTCTCAAATAGAAAAGAAAAATTGATATAGAGTTATATAAATGTTACATATAGTTAAAATTATTAAATATAATTGAAACATTAATATGCAATTGATTAATTATGTTACTAACACCACTACTATGACAAGGGCATTACAATGAGAACAATGATTTGGACTTCCTAGTAATGATGATGGTAAATACTTCCCTCTCATTATCCAACAACTACAGAGAAAAATGAGTTCAAAAAAAAACAAAATCAACACTTTATAAGGGTCAAAATTGGCTTAGTGTTTTAAAAAAGAATTAGCAAGTGTTGATTTTTCAAATCTCGTGATTTTTTCAAGGCAATTTTTGTTTGAGGTTTGATACTGTGATGTTGCCAATTCTTTGGTATTTTTTTCATCTATGCTTGAAACCATAAACTTTAGACTAATTTTGAGAAAACATAATACCATAATACTTGAATTTCAGTGAGGAAACCAAAACAATTCATTGATAAATGTTTGATAACAACTTTACAATCACTTAACGAACATGAACCACTATGGTTATTTTAGTTTTCTTTTCCAATGAAAACCTTGAGGGAACCTCCCCTTCTTCCCTAGAATATCCCGATGAAGGGCAACTCAACCACTCACCACAATAAAAACTAGTAATCCAACAAGACTTGAACCTTATCCAAACTAGAACTAAAGGATTCATAGCCAACTTTACCTTCAAACAATGTGTTCAAACCAATTGAACTAACCTAATTATAAGCTTATGCTTGTTTATTTTACTTGCTTCATTCTTTTCCATATAAATCTATAAAAATATAGAAATTAAAAAAAAAAAATCCACAATAAAAAGAAAAACCCAAAATTAAATAAAAACAATAATTCAAAAATTACGAGGACCAAACGTTTGAAAAAAATAAAAATATCAACAATTACATTTGTACATAACATAAAAAAAAGGATGTATATATGAAAATTGATTTTCTTATTGTCCCCAATGTATCCCATTTGGCACTGCATGGTCTTTGGCTTTGTTAACCAAATTTGTCTATCTTGGTAAGTGGAACTTGACATCTTTTCCTCCATTTTGTCTATATTCAAAGTATGGTATGAATGTCTAATAAGATATTTTGCAACGTTTTAATAGCCAATTGTATATCCTTGTAACTTTTGTATCTCTCGTTTATTTCAAATATGGTATGAATATGTCTAATAGAAACATTCGATATTAGAGTGATGTGAACAAAGTGTCCACGGTGTTTGAACTTTGGTCCCCATAGCAAGTAACCCCTATTTACCATTCAACCATATGTTTATGAGCATATTGAAGTAATAGCGGGTAAATCCAAATGTGGTAATGGTTGAAATCTCAAAGTTTCAAAACGAATATAATCAATAGATTTGGATATAGCCATGTTTTCATTTTTTTCAGAATATGGTAGAGTCCGGGGGAATTGAACCTCACCCCACCCTGAACTTTTTGAATAGCTTGGGCCTCCTTCACTCACCAAGTGAGCTACAATGTTTTCATTTCATCATATGATGCTCATGACTAAACATCTTTATAAATTGTACCATTGTCTATTCACCACCTTAGATTGTCATATTTTTTTGTTGAATATAATCGACACTTATATGGTGCATGGTGTCCATCATTGTCCATAGTATTGTTTGTGATTGTATATGGTACATGGGTCCATCATTGGCCATAGTATTGTCTCTGATTGAGAAATATTGGGTAGGTTTTGGTAAAATAGTGAACGGTGTACATTATTGCCCTTCCTATCCTCTAAAAGTGTGAGAAATATTTCATAAGGATTGGTAATTTGTGATGCACTTACACATTATGGAAAATATTATTTAGATATTTGGTGATTTTTAAGTTCATTTTGTTTTTTACTAGAATTTCTTTGACTTGTGGGAGTGACCTTTGGTCTAAGAAACTATGACCTAGGGATCGCACCCAGCCTGAGCCATACCAACCCTCAACTAGTTGGATTTTGGGTATCTTCTCTCAACTAGCTCATCCCTAAGGGGAATTGAACCCGGTTCACCTTGCTGACGAGACCCACACCTTAATCAAATGAGCTTGCGAGAATTCACGGATTTTAAGTTCAACTTAAAAAAGAATGATATTATCATTTTATTTCAGCTCATTAATTTTCGCAAAGTTATTCATAAAAGTAGTAGAAGGATTAAACTATATATATATATATATATTATTGTTAATTATTAAAATTTTATCCATAGAGAAAATTAAAGATAAGGAAAATTTATATCTAGTTTGTTGGTTATCACAAAGCTATTTATAGAAAAAGTAGGATTAAGGAAAATTTTATGGATTAGTATTTACAAATTACACACACTTCAATGATAAGGGCCTAGCCTTTATTGAAACAATTAATCATTCTTTTACATTTTCACAATTATTATTATTATTATTATTATTATTAATTAATAATATGTTTTCAAAATTAGCTGTTTTTTAAAAGTCTTCCATAGATAAATGTTTTGCTTTTTTTTTTAATAGCCAAGCTCAATGCCCCTACATAAGTCCATGATTACTAAGTACACTTGGGAATAAAATATTAGAATGGTGTGCCTCTTTGATGAATCTCTATATTTCTAAAAAGATAGACATGAAGTAGCTGGCTAACAATGATATCCATTTTAAGATTGAAATTTGTGTATACCTTAGTTAATCGTATAGTTCAAAAAATCTAACATCAACATATTTTTCTTCCCATTCAAGAAATGAAATATCAACTAAATGAACAATATAAATAAAGAAAATCATGAGTGATCCTAAAGAAAATTAGGAGTTAGTTTTTGCTAGTGGCTTACAAGGCTACAAACAATGAAGCAAAAGCATTGGTATCCTACCAAGGTATCAAGATTTTAAGCTCCAGGGAAACTACCTATACCTTAGTTAACCATATAGTTCAAAAAATCTAACATCAACATATTTGTCTTCCCATTACAGAAATGAAATATCAACTAAATGAACAATATAAATAAAGAAAATCATGAGTGATCCTAAAGAAAATTAGGAGTTAGTTTTTGCTAGTGGCTTACAAGGCTACAAACAATGAAACAAAAGCATTGGTATCCTACCAAGGTATCAAGATTTTAAGCTCCAGGGAAACTACCCTAGTAACCACCATTGGTGACTCCACTATCCTTAAGGAAATCAAGAGTTAATTTTTCGCTAGGGATTTAGGACATGATACAAACAATGAACCAAAAAAATTGGTAGCCTACCAAGGTATCATGTTTTTTAGTACCAGGGAAACTACCCTAGTAACCATTATGGTGACTTCACGATAATCATTCAAGCATTGAAGAAGGGAAGGGCATCCTCTTAGAGGGTGGGAAGAATTATCTAGAGAATAATATGATTTCTTCAATGATTTCATGAAGCCTCATTCTACTAGGTGAAGTTAGACATCGATGCTATAACAAATATGATGGAAAATGCTAGAACCTTGAGACTTGAGGGTAGCTTGCTCCTTAGGTTGGAAGGAGAGGAAGAAAACATGATATGTTTAATACAATGATTATTAGTTTTATGATTTCAAAAGGAAGGGCCTTATGTCCCCTCTCAAGTCACTTATTCAAGAAGGGATGAGAAGGTGATTACCCTTAACGTCACCCTTACTATATCAATTAAATCCACAGTGATACGGGTTCATTCGCTGGTATGAATCCCTCATCAACCTTGGTGTTTGAAATCTAGATTAGATGGAAGGATAATATGTCATTCCCCATGCACACAATTTGCATTAATGGAGACAGTTATAAAAGGGTTGGGGTGCATTGGATCTTTCATTCTGTTCTTTCCTTCACTTTAGAATTAGACACCAATAATGAGGGGGCACCTACACTCTCCATGGAGCTTTGTGATTTTCATTGCACCATAATGGGTGAGGTTCATGAGTTGCAACATTGCATGAGGTTTTGTGTCAAGGGGAAAAAATATGTCCAAGGTAGTGTGACCAAGATGACCATGGTTTTCAAGAGTTGGAGAGCACAATCTGACTCTCAACATAAAGAAACCAATAAATCATGACAACTTCAATGTGGAACCTAACAATCACATTCTATCATTGAGAACATGAATAGGTATCCCAATCCCCCTTCTCCATTCTTAATATCAAATACTTAGAATTGGAAACCTCCATCTAATCAATACAATACCTCCTAAGCCGAGTGACTAGCTTGATCAATCACCCTCCATAGGACACACTACTAACAATTATTATTCCCCATGAGAATGCACAATATTTTGAGGAGGAGTTGGACACAACCAATCAGGTGGAGTTAGTGGTCGATTTTTTGTTAAGGTTTTAATTTATTGTGAATATTATTTATTTTGCAAGTTTATTTATTGTTAGGACAATATCTCAAATAATATTCTTGCAAATTTTGGTGTAGGAAAACATGGTTTTGTTTAAATTTTATTATGTGTATTATGTTATAACTATCTATACTTTTGAACTTGGCATTAAGACTTCTTTGGAAAGTAACAATTTTTTTACAAGTAAAGTCACTACACAATTTTTAATAATTTAAACAACTGTTTTTCTTTTATAAATAGAAAATAAAGTGGAACCAACACCATAACACGAATACCTCCTATGTTCTTCTTTTGAGAGTACATCTTAATGCCATGTGATGATGCATCACAACTAGGTTGATGAAAAGTTAAATCGAGTAAGGCTAGTGAAGTGGTGCTCCAAATCGAAACATAGGTAGATATATTTGACCAAATTTCTGTGAAAGCCTTAATGAAAAACAATGTTATGTGCTTCACTATGAAACTAGTAAAATGTGGCTATGGAAGAGATGGTTATTGGAATCATAGAATTAACCTAATTTTGTATTGACTTATCCCATTGAAGGTCGTAATCAACATGATGGTGTTGAGGAGGTTTGATTGTCCCTATACTAAATGGAATTTCAATCGGCCTATCTCCATCATGGCTATCGATACAATTCCATTTGCACCATCTCAATTAATGGTACTCCCTTGATATAGAGAAACTAAAGGTCTCAAAGGAAATCCTATGCATGAAGATGGGAATTCTATTATGAGAAGAACTCTGTACTCTCCAAGTGTAGCTCCTCTTTTTCACTTCTCGGCTTTGTTTTATGTACAAGGAGAGATGGAGTTGAGCACTAGCCAACCCCATTGAAGGAAATCTTTGGTGCTTGTATGAAGAGCTTCAACAATGTAGGGATGACATAGCTAGTCTCTAGGTTGTTATGTCTATCAAGGATGCTCAACTCATGCATCAAAAGGGCCATTGTAGGAATTTTAACAAGTGAATCTTGGATGTTCATGGAAACTAAGGTGACATTGAATATCAAGTCACCGCATTGAGGCAATGTGTAGAGGAAACAAAGGTGAAAGTTTCTTATATTAGAAGGAAACAAAATCAATTTATATAAAATTCAAGAGTGATTCATGAGATAGTCACTGATCATAACGTAGTATCTTTGCCTTAGCCTTGTTAATTTCTAGTGCATGGTAAGCACATATGCACTCCAAAAATTGAAACCCTAATCTAGGAAATTGAAACATATTATCCTATAAAAACAGTGGATAAATGATGATATATCTGCAAACACATAAGTATGAAAATATGAATGCCCGACAAAAATTTGCAGCAACCAATCACATCACAAACTACTAACTTTCAAAGAAATAATTGCAAGGTAACAAGATTGAAACTCTAATTTTATAACCAACCTAGTGGTGCACCCTACCTTTATTTTATAGAAGAGGGTAGGCTAGGCTTCATAATGATTATGGACCATCCTTGTGGTGCATCTAGGTTAGATAAGAAACCCCAACCCTAATCCTTACCTAAAATAACATCCCCAAGCATGCATGAGTATTGCACCTAGGAAACAATGCCTAGGCTATTTTTGGACATGTACCTATGCCATGCTCTTTATTTAAGTTTAGAAAAAATACTCCTAAAGATAAAAATAACACCTAAACTAGAACTGAAGTCATACTATAAATATTGAAAAGGTAAATCCTTTGTGTTAACAACCTAATTTTTCTCTTTCACTTTGTTATGAGCATTATCAACTTCACACATCACTATGGGTAGCTTTATCCTCATTTCCATCATTCCCATCTCCATATGACCTCAAAATTATCACCGAAATCTAACATAAATAATAATTTTGACCATGAAATTCAGTGCACAAAATTTCTCCAATAATCTGTGTGTTGTGCACTTCTGACCTAAATGAATTCACAAAAATAAGAATATATCCAAAAGATTGTGTGAACCCTTGTATTTACGGTTTACCTAAAATTCACAAAGATGACGTGCCTCTTTGCACAATCATTAATACAATCAATGATGATTTTCCAGAGGTCATTACTCGCTCTGGAAATCTCAATCCCAACTTGGCCTCAATACACAACAAGCCTCATGCATAACAAACCAACTTCTCTAATCATGAGAAGGAATAATCATTGCAATGTACTTATAGAATAAGGCACAATGGAATCTATCAACAACACAATAATTGAAGCAATCACACAATGGACAACAATATATTCTGGAAAACCCTAATGCGTAAAAACTAACTATTGAGGGATTTCTTCAATCTCGAGCCACAACATATAAGGAAGAGTAATACAATCAGAAATATATATGGGTAAAGAAACTTGAAGGGACAAGCCCTAGATATACATGCAGTTGTAATTGCTGCTCCGAGGAACTGTGCCAACTGCTCTGTACTATTTGATATTTGATCTCAACTTCAATCAATCTCTAGAAGAAGGACTCTCACTGACACTGCTATGATCCGATCAACTACTGAAGAAATGCTGCAACCCACACTTTGAAGTGCACCCTTGCTCTGGAAGTGTGCCCCCACTGCTTTGGAATTGCGCCCCTCTCTGATTGATCAAACTTTTATATCTCATCTCCCGAATCCTATAAAGTATTGTAGCAGTCTCTGTCTCTCAGAAGAATCCTCCACAAGCTCATCAAATATGTCTTATATATGATATATCCTCCTTACAAAGAATGTGCCCCTCTCTTTGGATTGTGCCCCTCTTATACTTCTCATTAATCTCAGAAGATATCTCATCAATTGTCTCTCACACACTGTGTGATGTAGCCTCTCTCTCACTGTAGAAACCCTGCACCCTCACTCTCTCAGGAGGATGCTCTCCATCTATCTCAGATGAGTCTCCCCCCTCCCATGCATGCAGAGAATTCACCCTCCTCTCTTTCTCATCAATCTCTGCTAAAAATACTAATCAATATTTTCTGGTGACCTCTTGCCTCCTTATATCAACTTAATGACTGATTAGGGTTTCCAAAACCCTAATATGAGTGCATGCAAAAATCTCTCTTTTGCATGCTTTTAATTAAAAATGTTGCATGCATAAGGAAAATGAAACTAAAAAACTCTACATGCATCCACCGATGTATCCATGACACCTGGTAGAGTGCATCTCACCCTCTGCCCTACTCTAATGTATATACTAAAAATGTACCTCCATGCTAGGCATCTAAACATGAAGGACAACTTTCCTGGTTAACTTTTCAACACTCCTTATTAACGAGGAAAGTGTTATGTACCACTCCCATCTTATCCCTAAAGTAAACAAACTTGCTCTTCATCAGAGACTTTGTGAGAATGTATGCTACCTTCTCATCTATAGGTACATAATGGATCTCAACTACTCCCCTTTGAGCATGATATCGAATGAAGTGATTATATATGATCTCTGTATGCTTGGACATATCATGAAAAACCGGATTCTCTCTGAGTTTTATGCAACTCTGATTATCACAGTGGATCACAGTTGGCTTCAACTGTTGATCAAATAAACTCGCTAGCATCTTGCGAATCCAAATGTCCTCGCAACTAGCTAGAATAGCTTCCATATACTCTGCCTTTGTAGAACTTAGTGCCATTGAATTATGTTTCCTGCTAAACCACGACACAATGCTGAAACCAAGCTGAAACAACACTCGGATGTGCTTTTCTTGTCCATTGCACTACCTGCCCAGTCAGAATCCGAATAGCCAACTAACTGTACTCCACCCTTCTTCTCATAGTTCAGTCCATATTCTATTGTACCTATAATATACCTAAGCACATGCTTTGCTTCCACCTAGTGCACATCCCTGGGCTCCACCATATACTGACTCAATGTATTGATAGCAAAAATTAGATCTTGTCTAGTGTTGACTAGATACATCAATGATCTAATAAGTTGACGACACCTAGTGGGATCAACCAACTCACCCTCAGAAGCTACCAACTTCTTCTAGTTAGTTTTCATAGGTGTGGCCATAGGCCTATAGTCCTACATCTGAAATATCTTATGAATGTCAACTTCGTATTTTCCGTGTCCCAGAAAGATATGCCCATCCTCCTGCCAAACCTCCATACCCAAGAAGTAATGCATCAAACCTATGTTTTTCATCTCGAACTTTGAAGAAAGGAAAATTTTAGCGGCGAATCTTCGCCCATGGGCGAAAATAATGGTGTTTTAAATTTTGATGGGGAAAATTTTATATAGAAATATTTTAAAATAATCGCCCTAAAATTGCATATTTTTTTAATATCTAAATTGTTTCGCCCATCCAAAATTATAAATGAAATTTATGTTAATATATTTTTTCCCTCCAAATTAATCATGGATCCTCCATTTGAGCCCCAGATCCATTGGAGTTAATATAAGGAGTAATTAATTCGCCCATGATTTCATTAAAAAATGATTAAATATAACCAATATTCGGTAAATAATGGGTTTACCGTTGGTGGTTTATGGGTCCATGGTTTTTGGTGTCCCATGGTATTTTCCCATGGTATTGCATGTGATAAATCCTATTTAAGGTTTATTTACCGTTGGTGGTTTATGGGCCCATGGTTTTGAGTGTCCCATGGTATTTTCCCATTGTATTGCATGTGATAAATGCTATTCAAGGACTTGAGGTACTCTATTGTATTTAGAAGATCCATTTTTTTTCTTAAGATATAGGGTAAATTCTATTGAAACACATTGTTTCAATTTCCATGTTAAGAGCCTTTCTCTATTTTATTATATTAATAAAAATAGTTACCAATCCAATGTTTTGTTTTCCATTTGATAAATTAGACCTTTATTTTATTTGATAAATTCATTTTAGTTCATTCATTTCACTTAAAACATCAATTTTATTGAATCATATGTCATTACAAGTAAATGAGAGATGATAATATGTAGTGCACATAACCACAATAATTTTTGGAGCACGAACAAATAATCACCATGATTAATTTTTCAAGTGTTTTATTGTTTTAATTAAAAATTCTAATGACTCATTCCATTCAATTCTACTTATTAAAATTTTCTTTTTCCATATGGTGTGTTTTTGTATTTTCAATTCAATTCTACTTATTAACATTTTCTTTTTGCATATAGTGTGTTTTTCTATTTTCAATTCATTTTTTGTTTTGTTTTTTGTTTTAATCCAAATCATATTTACTATTTTTAAATTACGTAAAAAATTCTTCAATGATTGGATTTGATGACACTAAATAGTTGGTGAATAAGATTTGGTTCATATAAATATTATAAAAATGGATTTCAATTGATTGTAGATATTTTGTAAAAAAAAAATAAAATTATTTTTTGAATATATCTATTAATTTTAATATAATGGATTAGAATATATATTTGATTTATATTGATTATTGTATTTAATATCAATACTGACAATATTTTATAATTTGCCTATATTTTATAAATCAATGAAACATTTTCCAAAAAATATTTGAATACATATTTTATTATTGATAAATTAGCCTTTGAATTTTCCTACTTACCAAGAAGATTCACCCAATTATTATACATATAAATTTATGGAGGGTTCTTAAAATTTTCCCTGCTCTAAAGCAAGATCTTTCTTGCAGCCGCCTATGAGTTTCTCTGCTCCTGTGATAAACAAATCATCCACATATAGTACTAGAATGAGTGGATCCTCATCAACCACACTGAAGTAGAGGTTGGGATATGGCTTGCTCTTCTGAAAACCCAACTATCCCAAGTATATATTTTCGAATACCAAACTCTTGGAGCTTGCTTTAGACAGTACAATGCTTTCCTCAGCCTGCACACATGAGACTCTCTCCCACGTACCTCAAACCCCTCTGGATGCTCAATGTACACCTCCTCCTTTATGAAACCATTCAAAAATGTTGTCTTCACATCCATCTAGTGGATCTTCCAACCCATCTCTACTGCAATGGAGATCACTGTTTTGATCGAAGTGTATCGATCCACTAGAGTGAAGGTATCATCATAGTCAAATCCATTTACTTGTGAGAACCCCCTCGCCATAAACATATCTTTGTATTTCTCAATGTTGTCATCTACAACATACTTAATATTGTAGAGCCACTTGGAAGTCAATACTAACTTCCCCTCCGGTCTCGGCACAATCTCCCAAACATCATTCTTCAGGATGGAAGCATACTCTTCCAACATGACATCACTCTAGGCCTGCTCACTTGCTACTTGCTCATAAGAATATGGCTCGAACTCATTGATATTGCTCACCATATCCAAGTAGCTACAAAACCTCTCTGGCACTTTTCTCTCTCTCACAGTCTTCTTGGGAGTCCCCACTATCTAAGCTTCTTTCAAGGTATCTTGATGCCACTTGGGATTCCTCTTGCCTGAGGTAACCTCCTAAGAGGGGAACTACTCATCCTCATCCCAATCAACTTCCTGAGATTGAGTACCAAAAGTAGTATCCCCAGTGGTCCGATACCCTGTAGCTCGAGAACCTATAATCTGCAAACCTGAAACTGGTATACCACCACACTGTGATCTTGTATATGTGCCTGTGTATGTACCTAGAGAACCTGTCACCCTTGATACCTATGATCCATAACTTTGTGAAGCTGAACTCTGAACTGTACCACCCAGAGGTGTAGGAACCTACTGCTTCCTCTTCTCTAACTCGCATGAATCCCTGAAGGACCAAGCCTCCTTAAATATCACGTCCCACCTCACAACCGTCTTTCTCATCGTAGGAATGTATATGCAGTAGGCCTTTGAAGTCTCATCACGCCCAATAAAGATTCCCCTCTCTGATATGGGATCCAACTTTGTCCTCTTCTCTGAAAGGACATGTGAGTAAGTAAGGCATCCAAAAATCCTAAAATGCCAAACCTCAGGTTTCTTTCCTGTGAAATATTTTTTAGGAGTTTTTCTCCCCAAAAATTGATTAGGACTCATGTTCTAAATGTACACAACTGTGTTACAAACCTCTGCCCAAAGAAAGAATGGCAAACCCTGATCATGTAGCATGGATATGGATGCACCAACAATTGCCCCGTTCTTCCTCTTTGCTACCCCATTCTGCTGAGGTGTATAAGGTACTATCAACTATCTCTTAATTCCCTCCTGTATACAGAAATCATTGAAATACTTGGAGGTATACTCTCCCCCATTGTCTGATCGCAAAATTTTGATCCTCCTTCCTGTGTGGTTCTCCACAAGAGATTTGAACTCTTGGAACTTCTGCAAGACTTCTTTCGATTCCTTGCTCTTTAAAAAGTAAATCCAGGTCTTCCTAGAGAAGTCATCAGTGAAGGATACATAGTACTCGTATCCCTTCAATGATGTAGTGGACATTGGACCACAAAGGTATGAATGTACCAAATCAAGCACCCATGCAGATATGTTGTCACTGCTTGGGAAAATAGTCTTGACATACTTTCCAAGGGCATAACTTTTGCACACATCACTGTGCTATGTGCTAAACTATGGCACACCTGTCACAATCTCCCTCAAAATCCTCAAATATGGATGATGTAGGTGGGCCATCCTCTTGTGCCATAGATCACATAAGTCACAACCATCACTGATGTTGGTATGAGCTAATGCATGATGAAGCTAAAATTTGGGCTTGTATAGTTTCCCACTGTGAACTTCAATCCTCAGTAATGAAGTGTCTCTAGATCCCTTGGGATGAATGAGAACATTTCCATCTCTGAACATTACTCACAATCCCCTATCCTCTATAATGGAAAATGATATCAAGTTCTTCTTCAACCTCAGAACACACAAAACATCCCACACTATCATGGAATACCTAGAATCCCTATGAAAGGAGACTATCCCTTGTTCAACATCCCTAACTGAATTTTTGTATCCCAATACAACCTCGCGATCTAAACCACCCTTATAAAAATATGTAAAGTACCCTCGAACACCAGTCATGTAGCTGGAGGCCCCGCTGTCTATATACCACACACTGGTAGTATAAGCACTCAATGAATGATAAGTAGTTAGAGCCAACTCTTTGTCAATCTCCTTTGTGGAATTCTCATCCACATCTGTTGAAGTGCACAAGTCATAGGTAATCAATTGCAATTCCTGATCAACATACTCATCAACCTTCAACCTTGTAGCCATAATCTCTTATCAACTGAAACAAGAATATCTCGGTGACCAAGAACCCCTCTAGTTCACAGATATGGCCTCTAGTCGCACATATATGATGGATCTGATATGTCTCTGCACAGATATGATGCCTCCACTCCATATTTGAACCCTACTCTTCAGATCTGAGTCCCGATCTCATAGATCTGATCAGTGTGCCCTTCCAGATTTGAATACTCACAGATCTGGTATGTGATTTCTTGGACCTTTAACAAGGATCTGATACCATGATAATTTTCCATCGGTCACTACTCACTCTAGAAATATCAATCCCAACTTGGCCTCAATTCACAGCAAGCCTCATGCATAACAAACCAAAATCTCTAAGCTTGAGAAGGAATAATCAATGCAATGTACTTATAAAATAAGGCACAATGGAATCTATCAACAACACAATAACTAAATCAATCAGACAATGGACAACAATATATCTTGGAAAACCCCAATTGGGAAAAAACAGCTAGTGAGGGATTTATTCAATATCAAGCCAAAGCATATAAGGAAGAGTGGTACAACCAGAAATATATGGGTAAAGAAACCTGAAGGGACAATCCTTAGATCTGCATGTAGCTATAACTACTTCTCTGAGGAACTGTGCCAACTTCTTTGTACTGTCTAATCTCTGATCTCAGCTTCAACCAATCTGTGGAAGAAGGACTCTCACTGAATCTGCTCTGATATGCTCAAATACTGAAGAAATGCTGCAACCTCACACTATGAAGTGTGCCCCTACTCTAGAAGTGTGCCCCCACTGCTCTGGAAGTGCACCCCTCTCTAAATGATCAAACTCTAACCTCTCAGCTCCTGAATCCCGTCAAGTGATGTAACAGTCTCTTCCTCTCTGAAGAATCCTCCATAAGCTCATTAGATTTGTCTTAGATATGATCTCTCCTCCTCACAGAGAATGTGCCCCTCTCTTTGGATTGCACCCCTCTTATGCTGCTCATTAATCTTAGAAGAGATATCACCAGTTGTCTCTCACACACTGGGTGATGTAGCCTCTCTCTCACTATAGAAACCCCACACCCTCACTCTCTCAGGAGGATGCTCTCAATCTATATTGGATGAGTGCTCCCCCCTTTGCATATAGAGAATGTGCCCTCCTCTCTCTCTCTCATTAATATTTGCTAAAAATATTGATCAATATTTTTCAGCGACCTCTTGCCTCCTTATATCAACTCATTAACTGATTAGGGTTTCCAAAACACTAATATGAGTGCATGAAAAAATCCCGCTTTTGCATGCTTTTTAATTAAAAATGTTGCATGCATAAGGCAAATGACATTGAAAATTATGCATGCATCCACTGCTGGATCCATGACACCTGATAGAGTGCATCTCACCCTCTACCCTACTCCAATGCCTATACTGAAAATGTACCTCCATGATAGGAATTTAAACATGAAGGACAAATTTGCTGGTTAACTTTTCAACAATCAACTCTCCAATGCACAATTTGGAAAAATTCTTTGCCAATCTTCTCAAACCACTTGCCAGGAAAACAAGCTCGTTTATCAAACACTCCTCAGGCTTGGCAAATGAGGTTAGAAAGGAAAAACTAAACAACGGTGACATGTTGGTGAGTTTCGATTTGATATCTCTCTACACCAAAATTCTTATCACAGAAGCAATTAATACCATTAAAGAGATGACTAATGAGGAAACAAAAAAATTAGTTGAATTCTTCCTATGTTCCACTTATTTCACCTTCTAGGATACATTTTATGAACAGTAGAAGGCATGGCGATGGGTTCTCCTCTCTCCCTATTGGTTGCAAATATTTATATGTAGAATTTCAAGAAGCAGGCCATAGAGTCCTCTCTTAAACGAAGAAGGTGGAAACACTATGTAGATGATATGTATGTTGTTTGGCCACACGGGAGTGATAGTTTGATTGGTTTTTTCAACCACCTTAACAGTCTGAATCATAGCATTAATTTTACCATTGAGGTTGAAAAATAAAAAAGTATTCCATTTCTCGATGTTCTAATCACTAGGAAAGAAGACAGATCAATTGCTCAACAGGTCTATAGAAAGGAGACACACATCAATAGGTATCTACATGCTAAATCCCTCATCCCCCCCCCCAAAAAAAGAATTAGCGTGATCAACACCCTAGTAACAAGAGCACTAAGAATTTCAAATGACAATCACTTAGAAAAAGAATTGGAACATTTATCGCAAACTTTTAAATAAAATGGATACGACAACAAACAATTTAACAAATTTGTTAAAAATGCCAGAAGATCCCATAACAAAAAGAAGATAGACTACAATTAAAATTGTAAGAAGATATTTCTTCCTTACATAAAAGGAACAATAGACAAGTTAACCTAGATTGTAAAGAGAAGAGACAGTAAGGTTACCTTCACGCCTCCCAACTCAATTAAGAAAATGGTTGATTCCTTAAAAGATCCAATTAAACCAGGTCTACACAAAGGAGTTTACTCCATACCATGTTCATTTGGAAAGGTATAAATAGGGGAAACATGAAGGTCCATGGAAGTAAGATTTAAAGCGCACATGGATGGCTTAAGACATGACAGGTTTAAAAATCCAGCATTGACGAAACACTTCCATTTAACAAAAAACCAGATTTGTATGGAAAAAGCAATGGTCCCTGCAAAAGAATACAACCTTGATAAAAGAAAATTTAGATAGAAGATAGAAATCTTAATAAATAAAAATAGTCTAAATAGGGATGAGGGCACCAAACTCAACGACACATGGACCTCGCTTCTCAACACTATTCATAAATCACACGAAATTCAGCGGCCGACATGAGAACTAGCAAGATTATACATAGAATTAATATTTATGAAGAAAATGGGCAATATTCATAAGTCAAGATTTAACGCCACTTGATTATTATTCTAGAGTAGGGATTGAAACATTGAGATATAAAACCAAAAACGTAGATCCTAGTTACACACTTTCATGATGCAGTTATTTTTTATAGAAAAATCATTAGAAACTTCGATGGCATTTGTTGCCCACTTGACATTATATGAAGGGAAGAGTATGCACATGGGCAACCACTTCTAAGGTTTTTTCAACTCTCATTGAAGGTGAAAAAATTTCCAATGTTGAACTTACTTGATTTTAATAAGATGTTTAAGCAAAGTGTGACGCAAGTGGGGTCACAGTTGGAGCAATGTTGAGACAAGAAGTCATACAATTTTCTTTATTGAAAATCTAAATGATGCAAATGGAAATTATTTGGTCTATGGTCAAGAGTTTTATGTGATAGTCCAAGCGTTGAATAAATGGAAGCATTATTTTATTTCCAAAATACTTTGTTTTGTGCATAGATCAAGATACAATAAAATTTATCAAGGGTCAAACATAATTGAACCATAGACAAGTAAAATGGGTGGAATACTATATTATTGCCACAAAAGCTAGCACCCTAAATGCAAGGACTTAAAGGGTTCTAGCTAAGTGGAACTATGTAAATAGAGTAGCTATCACTTACAACTACTTCCCTTCAGTTTAAGTGCTTGGATGAATCACCAAGGGGGGATTCCATAAAAGCAACGAATCCCCCCTTGGTGATTCATCCAAGTCTTAAGAAGATTGGCAAACAACTTAGCCTTGACGTTGGATTGGAAAGAGTATGAATTAAGTTGAAGTTTACAATTATGAAAGAGTGCCTTACAACATGGTCAAGACATCTATGAATCCATTGAATTGGTTGTAATATGATACAAGTAAAAGAAATCAATGTCATTAAGTAATCTTCCAAGTGAACAATGATAAACTTGTTGCATTGAAATATATAAAAAAAATGTAGCAATGAGGATTTAAACATGATCACTGTAGTACAACTCATTAAACATTATCAATCCATGAAAGAAAACGAAATTACCATACAAAAAGAGATATGACCATGTGATTAATTGCAATAAAATTCCAACAACACATATGTGTGAAGATAAACGCAAAATTACTAAAAATAACAACTATTGCAGAAATTTAAAGTGTAAAATTTAGAATGTCTTAGGAACTTGTGTATGCCATTAACATGTAGGAAACGTGTGCTTATATACTAACCAAAAATAAATTTCAGATCTAAGTAAATGAACCATCATAAGCTAATATCTGAAATAATATTAGGAAGTGTTTGTCTTAGAGCAAATAATGATATTGTAAAGTTTAATTCATTGAAAGATAAAAAAATAACCATGGTGAACTAATATTAAATCTAAAAGTAAACTATTAATCTCATTTTAATTTTAGATCATAGCAAATAAATATAACTATGTAACCATTAAAAGACAAGATTAGTGAATTGAAGTGCAACCCCACATGAGCTGATTTAAGTTTTCTTCACTTGTTAATGTATGAGATCAAATGTTAATTTCTAGATTTAATACAAAAGAAAAAAGAAAATGCTTAAAGGAAATGAAGTGATGCATTTTAATGGTTAAAATAATTACGAGAAAATCTAATGATTAGTGCCTAAATCTAGTGAAAGGGCATGGGGTCATATTAGAAGAGAGCGGACCTCTGAATGATCAAAGAGTAAGAGTGGGTGGAAAATATTCACAAATTATTCTTAGTCTCTGATAGCCAAGTGATCCTTATTTTATTGTCCAAAATAAAGGATTTCAAAAGATGAAAAACCTCTAATAAAACTTGCAGGTACATGGGAATTTCACAAGTTGAATATTCTCCAATAAACCTGCAATAGGTACTACACAATCCATAAAGAAATACAAGATTTCAAATGTTGAGAATATCACTATCTAGTTAGCAAAATTTATGTAGTATTACGTGAAGATATTACCTCAATTTCCATGCATTTTTTAATAGAAGGAATGAGTTCTTAGCTAGATTTCACCATTAAATCCAACATTAGCTCCTAATATTTACCCAATATTCTATCATATAAGAAAAATAGACATAGTATAACTTTATTATTTGCAAGCTCTAACCATCAAAACCATGCAAATACATTGTGAGAGCCTCTCTTTGTATAGGAAGAGAGCTTAACAACCTTCAAACAAGGAAGTAATATAATATTATTTCACATTGTCAAAAATAACAATTCACTCAACTTCCTAACTATCTTTACCATGTGAGGGGGTGGGGGCACCACTAAGGTAGGAGAAAATAAAAAAAATAAAGTACACATATCTTTCATGAGAGGAGAACCCAAGTAGATCTAATCAAAATAATAATAGTTGGTCCAAAATCCAATCAAGAATGTGTAACTGTGAGGAATCTGCAATAATTAATTGATAAAATGCATGATATATTAGAACACATAATATTTTTATTGATCACGAGCCACTTCAAGGGGGAAACCTCCTTTGAGCAAGCTCAATACAAATAACTTCTCGATTCCTTAATTGGCCTCAACACGTACTTATATACTAAGTCTATGCGGCAATACTATGGATCAATACCATGGAACATATAATACTATGGGATGACTTACAAAGCATATGTGTCCAATACTATGGATCAATACCATGGAACATATAATACTATGGGCTAATGCAAACTATGCATCAATACCATGGAACACATAATACTACAGGACGACTTACAAAGCAGATGCGTCCAACAACAATATACTAATAAAGTAAAGAGAAGGGTTGCCACGAGTTCCTAACATCCCCTCTCCCTTAGAAAAAGCTTTGTCCTCAAAGCTTTAGATGTGGAAATTGATGTTGAATCTGAAGGAGTGGTTCCCATGTAGCATCCTCTGGTTGCATTCCGTGCCACTGAATTAATACCTCTGTGATAGATCGAGAGAGAAGTTGACGCCCTTTGAGTTTCAAGGAGGATTGTTTGGAAGGTTGTAGATGAAGAAAAGCCATATCACCTGCTTGAAAAGTGTGCTCAGAATGGTGTTGATTGGCTTGTTGTTTCATTCGAATTCTTTCCATGTGAATATTGTCCTGCAAAATGTGAAGAATTTGATCGCGGTTTCGAAGAACCGTGTCAATTTCCTAAACTGGTGAACTGTTGAGGGTGTATGGCGGTGCCTGACCATAGATTGCTTCATATGGAGTCATTTTAGATGTAGTATTGTACCACCATGCAGCGAGAGGGAGCCAATTATCCCACTGAGGTTGTTGTTCGGAGGTGAAGCAACGAAGATAAGTTTCCAAACATTTATTGGTAATTTCAGTCGGACCATCTGTGTGTGGGTGAGACCATGAACTCATCTTCAGTTTGGTGCTAGTGTGGCGAAATAGTTTTGTCCAAAAATAACTGGTGCAAGTTGCATCGCGAATTGAGACAATGGAAGAAGGGATTTCATGAGGACAGAAGAGCTGGTCCTGGGCACAAAATTGACTATATTTGTGGAGGTGAGAAACCACAACCAAAATCACTATCTTCCCTCCATATTTAGGGGGCCCTTGAATGAATTCCATAGAAATATCTGTCCAAATCCGTGTAGAGAGGGGAAAGGGTTCAAGCAATCCTGGAAGGAGATGGCAAGTATCACATTCAACCACCATATGTTGAATTGTCCTTCTCATTCCCTACCAAAATAAGTTACGATGTGCCCGCTCTTACGTTTTGAGGAACCCAGAGTGCCCTACTGATGGTGAAGCATGGAGTTCATAGAATACATCCTGTTGAAGAGATGTGCTTTGGGGGAGCACGAGATGACCCTTGTATCATAGGGAAGTACCATCCCAAGAGTAATGTGTGATAATAGAAGGGTTTTTGTCCAACCGTTGGATGAGTTGAGATAATGGTGAGTCACTGACATAACCCTGTTGAACAGATTGCAACCAATGTGGAACAAGCATAAAAATAGCTTAAAGAGAAACTTTGTCATCAAATGTGTGAGAAAGAGCATCTGCCACCATATTGTCCTTACCCTTCTTGTAAGTGATCTCATAGGAATAATTCATGAGTTTGCTAACCCATTTCAGTTGTGCTGGGGAGGCGACCCACTGTTCCAGGAAATATTTTAGACCCCAGTGATCAGTCTTGATGCAAAAATAATTCCCTAATAGGTATGGCCACCACTTCTGTACTGCATGAAAAATAGCCATCATTTCTGTCTCAGATGTAGAGGCAGATAAATTCTTACCGGAAATGTTTCTTGAAGGAGACAATCCCATTGGTTTAGCAAAGACACCTGCATATCTATCCAAAATGTGTTGTAGATCCAAAGGAGTAGTGGAGACTGTTGATGGGTGCATCTGAATGGAATGGATTTGAGCGATGACACCATGTGAATTCTTCTTAAGGATCTTTTCCAGGCGATGTGAACTGATGATGCAAAGAGACCCTGGTTGTAAGCGCATAAATGTGTGTTTTTTCCCATTGACTGAAAACTGCATCCAAAGTTCAGCAAAATCCCATAAGATGGGGCCAAGTGTGCGTAACCATTGAGTGCCCAAAACCACATCACATCCACCTAATGGTAAGGCAAACATGTTAGAGCGTAGGTTATAATCTTCCATAGATATACGCACATTGCGACACTTCCCCTTGCAAGGTAAGGTGCCCCCATTGGAAATCATGACTTCAAAGTTGAAGCAATGATGGATAAAACAATCAGCTTGTTTGGCGATCCGAGGGTCAATGAAGTTATGATTTCTACCAGAATCAATGAGTATTGTAAGAGGGATATTCTTGAAGTAACCGCTGACCTGCATTGTTTGTGGGGTGGTGACTCCGACTAAAGCATGGAGAGATATCTCTGGGTGGTCGTCCTGAGACAAAGGGTCAATAAGAGGTTGCTGAATGTCGACTTGATCATCTATTGTATCTGGATCTTCTTCACCAAGTTTAGAGGCAGGCGGAGAATCCACATCCAAGAGATAGAGCTTTTTCTCAACACAACTATGTCCCCGAGTGAATTTCTCATCACAATTATAACAAAGCCCTTTTTCTCTACGTGCTCGCATCTCAGCTTCAGACAAATGCTTGATAGGAGTTGGTCGAGGAGCTGACGTGATGGGGGGTCATTGGGAAACCATATTTCTGAATGGAACAAAAGTGGTTTTGGAGCACTGTTGGGATGCAATTTTATCCTCCGCCAACTTAGACAACCCTAGGACTTCCATCATTGTGTTGGGACATAAAATTTTAACCTCTGAGCAAATTTCATCCTTGAGATCACTTATAAAACAACTCCTGTAGAATTCATCAGGCAATCCTTCTGTGTGATTGGTCAGTTTCTCAAATTATGTCTGATACTCTCTCACAGTGCCAATTTGGCGAAGATTAGTGAGTGCTCCTGTGAAGTCATCAAAAGCACTAGGACCAAATCGTTGCAAAAGGAGTTGGCAAAAATCTGTCCAGTTTGGCTCATCATGAGCTTTGATGTACCAATGGTACCATTGAAGGGATTCCTGTTCCAAATGAAAGGATGCAAGTGGAACTTTGTGGACATCAAAAGTATTATGCAGACTGAAATATTATTCTTCCCAGTATATCCATCCAGTCGGATCATTACCATTGAAGCGAGAAAAATCAAGTTTCGACCCACAAAAATTGCTGGAAGAAGAGAACCCAGTGTCTGCAGAAGATTCTGGTTGTCGGTTATTGTTCATGGCTAAATGATGAAGATGGAGGCTAAGAATTTTTTCATCCAGATCTTGGAGTTTGGTTTTGAGGGTTGCAAGTTCTTCATCCATGATTTGTGCTCCTGCGCAAGTGACAACCATAACTAGGAGTTTTTTTTTGTGGATAGGTATAAAAACAAAAACATAAGCTTCTTTAGTAAAGGAAAATTTGGATTTGGGAAAAACTCTGATGGGTAATTGGGGTTTATCTAGGTTTTGGACACTTTCAAATGGATAGGGAAGCATAAAATGAGGATTTCAGAAGCGGGGTTAAAGAATGAGAAAATTTGTTAGAGAGGGACAAAGAAGCATAAATAGGAAAGGAACACTGTGGCAAAATTTGAAGGCGATTGAGTGAAAATAGAAGAAGTTATGGCAAACCCTAAAAATAGACAAATGTGGGACTTCTGGATTCGGGAAGTGGAATTTGGAATAGGGTTCTCAGGAATGAAATATGCAGAATGGGATTGCAGGGTTGTTAGTGAAGTTTCAAGGGAAACGAAGTTAAAATAAAGAAGATATGGCGAAAAAACAGAATGGATCTGCAACGGTGCGAAAGTGATCGAAATGGATCTGCGACGGAGCGGAAGTGATCGACAACAGTTCTGGATAGATGTAATCTGCGATTTTTTAGCTGGAAATATATATGGACCCCAGGCATGCATGGATTCCTAAAGGATCAGGGGATTCACTCTACCACCAATCCTGTCTAATGGCTTGAGTATTGGGGCAGTACCCCTCACTCCATGGCTCAGGTAAAAATGATAACCTCTTTGCCACAAACGACAACTCTTGGTTTACCTCACGGGTGGGAACTAGTCAATCAGGTAGGGGTCATTTCCCTTTTCACTAGCAGGTCCTCTCAATGGGCCAGCTACTTCGGGGTTCCTGTGGTACTCCTCACAATGAGTTTTAGGGATTATGCCCAAGTACTTCCCACATTTAAGCAGATAGGGATTATTCCCGGATCCGAACTTGCAATTGATAGGAACAAATACGGATGCAAATTTTTTTTTTGGAAGAAATTCCACCCAACGAGCCCAAGAAAGTGCTCTGATACCAGATGTGAGGAAACTGCAACAATTAATTGATAAAATGCATGCTATATTAGAACACATAATATTTTTATTGATCGCGGGCCACTTCAAGGGGGAAACCTCCTTTGAGCAAGCTCAATACAAATAACTTCTCGGTGCCTTCATTGGCCTCAACATGTACTTATATACTAAGTCTATGCACCAATACTATGGGTCAATACCATGGAACATATAATACTACGGGACGAATTACAAAGCATATGAATACTATGGATCAATACCATGGAACATATAATACTATGGGCTAATACTGGATCAATACCATGGAACATATAATACTACGGGACGACTTACAAAGCATATGCGCCCACAAAAATATACTAACAAAGTAAAGAGAAGGGTTGAAACAGGTTCCTAACAGTAACAACCTCATCCATATCATTGCAAGTCAAAATTGACAACTCCTCCTCATCAATACCATGTTCCAAAACCACATGTCAATACCACATGACAATACCATGGTCCTGAAGAAGGGGGCACAACACCTAGGATAAATGGGAAATAAACTATAAAACAACCAAATGTTAGACATTATAAAGTATGACTTAGAAAAATAACTTAATTATATGCAAACATTAACATAAAAGGCCATTATGTGCACTTTTATAATAACTCATTTAATTAATTGTTCAAATAATCTCAGAATTACCATGGTGAAACCATAATTGATCTATATTTCATATTACACTCCTAAGACTAAGTGAATTTTCTAAGTTTCTAAGCAAGGTGAGGGCGATGAAGTGTATGTAATGTAATGAAAGGGAAATGAATTAAAATGTTAGGGAAAGGGGTTAACAAATTAACTATCATGAGAGTGTGTTTAAGTTCTAAGTCTCCCCCTTAGCTTTTAAGAGCCAAGGGTTAATAATTTTCATCAAATGTGTGCCTTTGGAAGGAAATTATTTTCTTCTTGAGTTACACTTTCCTTGCACCTTATTTTTGCGATCCCCCTTTTGATCTTTCTTTCTATTTTCAATTTTTTTATTTTTTTTTAGCTTTTTTTTTTCTTAGTCCCTTTGCTTTAGATCTGTCTTTGATAACCTAGAACATAGAGAAATTGGTTTTCTGTAAGGGGGCATATCTCATATTCATCATTTAATTTCATTTTCCTTAGAGTACTTTGACTCGTTTTGCTTTAATTTATGCATCATACATAGGAATAATATGTAGAGACCTTATAACATGATGCATAATAAGTTAATTACGAAAGGGGAACATGATGGAAATGGGTGAAGTGGTTCAAGAAATGACATGATATGAAAATGGCTAGGTAAAATTTTATTAATGAAATGAAATGAGGATCATGCTTGCTTAAATCCCTAGGGGCACACCTAATCCAAAATTTCATACACTTAATCTAATGAGGAAAGAAGAATTATAACCACACCATGATGCTTCCTAAGTTATTGAAACAATATTGACGATATACGAGACATTATAGAGTAACACCTTTGAACTCCTAATTTTATGTGCACACATAAGAAATCATTTACCATAAGTCAAGTAAATAGGATATTCCACAACATTGGTATCAATTGGAAGTCCAAATTTGTCTTTGTCATATGGCAAGGTAGGTTGAGTAGACAGAAGGTATCTCTAAGCTAGTTGAAAGTGTCTTTGTCAAGTGTCTATGTGAAAACCATAGATATGATCTGTGGAATTGCTAGATGTAATGGAATATCCCATAGGAAATGACGATCAAGTTACCACATACAAGTCGAGGGGTAACATTTGGCTCCAACTGTGGGACATGTACTCAATGATAGAGTGTATCAAAACCTAAGAGATATGATCTAGTACTCCAAACTCTGTAATACAAGAAATGCAAACGACATTTTCTCATCCAAGAGTTCATCAATGACCAAGTCCTACTAAAACTCAAACAAAGAGATCAACATGACAGGGGGAGATGACCCCTTCGAAATATATATATAAATAAACTAGAAACATAAAACTAACAAATAAGAAGTAAAAACATAAATGAAATATATGCAAATGCAATGCATATAAATCAAAATACAACAAGTGCATGTGAAAATTCAAACTAATGCTCATGCTAAAGAGGTTATTCATTCTCACACCTACCTATTATAACCTGTGAACAAGAAAATGCTAAGTAAAGTCAAATTTCCAATCAAACCACATAAGCATCTCATCCAAGCCATGGCTTATTTCCCTATGCTTAATGATGGAGAGAGACAATACAACATCAATCATAAGGTGAATATATGCTAAAATATCCATAAAATTAAGGATGGAAATGCACATGAAATCATAGGCATGTGAAAAATCAACGTTCTCAAATTCTTTCCAAGTATGACATGACTTTCCACAAGCACTCTTTGTACAACTTTGGATAGGACTTATATAAATGTGTTTCCATCATGGGGTTGTCCTATGAGAATTTCAGCAATTAGATGAGTGTTGTTAGATGAAAGAATCCATGAAAATTTCATAAATTTGGATGGGGGGTGGAAATTTTTTCTCTTAAAACATTGTTGCTCCAAAACATTTCCACTCTCAATCACATGATGGTTCTCTAATTTTTTATTGTTAAACAAAAAGCTTCAAAGATAGGAAATTTTTTGAGTTATGTGGTTTATCAAACAACCATGAATAATGAGAGAAATCAACAAGATTAAATGAAAAGCATGATTGGAAATGATCCTTAGAATTCAACTATAAATTTTCCTTGGGAAAGGGCAAGGAAAGATGTTCAAAATATGCAATAATAGTATAATTTTGCTGCCCCAAACTAGAATCATTCATTGTAGAGTATGGCTGAAAAACACTTTTCAAATCTTAAAAGAGGGAAAACTAGGCTGCCCCAAATCTGTATAAAAACACTCTCATGTTGCTAATATTCTGAAATATTAGAACATGTCAATGGTTGGAAGTGATCATGGCAAATATCCTCAAAGGTTTTTTAAATGGTTCAAAATCAACACTCACAACACTAGAATTATCGTAGATAGGATCTTTTAAAGATCTCTAATAACTATGATAAACTCCTAAGAGATGTTCATCAATCATATCACATCTTTAGTTATCATTTTCAAGCAAAGAGGAAAATACATTTTCAAATAAATGAACATCCAAGAATTTGACTTCATCATTTCTCTTCTCAAAATAATCACAAAATATTATGAGATGTTTAAAATTTTGAGAAGAAAAATTCTCAAAATCATTATCTTCATGATAAGTGGAACAAGAAGCTAAGTATTCAATACATATAACTTCGAGGGAATCTTCATGAATAGGCATATGCTCATCTTCTTCAAAAAATTATTCATCAAGGTGTATATAATCACAAGGTGTTTCTTCAACATGTATGCATTATTGGTCATGATCATGTTTAAGGGATTGACAAGATGTTTCTTTATTATGCAAAGGTTCTTCTATGGAAAGCTTTTCTTGGATGGATTTAGTCAAGGAGATCAACTCCTCCATACATTTTTTTATTTGATCCAAGAGAGCATTAGAAAGGTCTCTTTCATATTCAAAATTAGAGTATTTTGTAATTTATTTAAGATTTGACAATTTTCTATTAGATCTTCAATGATTTCTTATTTTACATAACTAGCATCCCATTAATTGCGAAATGCTAAAACCAAATCCTCAAAAGTAGACACCTTCCTGTAAATATTCTTGACCCAAAATTTAGCATTTCCTTGAAAGGAAATTGCAAACAACCTCATTAAAATATATTCGTGAACAACATTGTGACTACACATAAAATCCAAAATTGAAGAAAGAAATTGAGAAGCTTGAAGAACAACCCCATGAAATTGTAAAGCACGATCTTCCAACTCTTCCAATTCAAAATGGAGATTATTTGGATACCCTGAAATTCCCCTAACATTAATGGAAGGATAAACCTCATGGAACTCCCAAGGTGCCATATTTCTTCAAGTTTCACAACCCTCAAAATGAAATCAAAAGTGCATTCATGATATTATAAAGTGGAGGTAGAGTGGAGTCGCTAGATGGGTTGACCCAATCAAAGATTGAAGCTAAATCTTCAGATTCTCAGAAAGGGCCTTGCTCCCCAACAATGACACCAAAATGTTGCCACAAAAACTAGCACCCTAAATGCAAGGACTCAAAGGGTTCTAACTAAGTACAATTATGGAAATATGGTAGTTGTCACCTACAACTACTTCCTTTCACTTTAAGTGGTTGGATGAATCACTGAGGGGGGAATTACTAAATGCAACTAAGACTTAAGAAGATTGGCAAATAACTAAGATTAACATTGGATTGGAAGGTGTATGAATTAAGTTGAAGTTTACAATTATGAAAGAATGACTTACAACTCGATCTGGAAACATCCGTGAATCCATTAAATTAGTTGCAATATGAAACAAGTAAAAGAAACCAATGTCATTAAGTAATTTGCCAAGTGAACAAAGAAAAACTTGTTGTATTGAAATAGATCAAAAAATGTGCGATGGGGATTCAAACATGATCATTGTAGTACAACTCATTAAACATTATTGTTCCATGAAAGAAAGCTAAACTAACCATAAAAATAGAGAAATGATCGTGTGATTAAATGCAATGAAATTCCAACAACATATATGTTTGAAGATAAGTGCAAAAATGTTGAAAATAACAACTATTGTTGAAATTTAAAGTGTAAAACTCAGAGTGTCTTAATTACTCGTGTATGTCATTAACATGTAGGAAATGTGTGCTTATATGCTAACATCAATTTGATTTCATATCTAAGCAAAGAAAAGATCTGAAATAATATTAGAAAGTGTTTGTCTTAAAGTGCAAATAATGATATTGTGTAAACAACTCCAAAACTAATAAAGTTCAGTTTATTGAAAGACAACAAAATTAACCATGGTGAACTACATTGAAATCTGAAAGTAAAACATTAATCTCATTTTAGCTTGAGGTGATAGCAAGTAAAGATAACCATGTAACCATTATAACTCCAAAGGGGATGATTTTAAGTGTTCTTCACTTGTTTTAATGTATGCGATCAAATGTTGATTTCTAGATTTAAAACAAAAGAAAAAAATTGGTTAAAGGAAATGAAGTGTTGAATTTTATTGGCTAAAATAAGTACGAGCAAAGTCTAATGACTAGTGCCTAAATCTAGTGAAAGGGCAAGGGTTCATATTAGAAGAAAGTGAATATCTTGATGATCAAATAGAAAGAGGGTGAAAAATCTTCACACCATAGTCTTGGTCTTTGATAGCCAAATGACCCTTCTTCTATTGTCCAAAATAGAGGAATTCAAAAGTTGAAAATCCTCTAACAAAAATTACAAGTATGTGAGAATTTCACAAGTTGAAAATCCTCCAATAAACTTGCAAATATTAAAGATAAACATGCAATGGATAATACACGATCCACAAAGAGATGCGAGATTTCAAATATTGAAATATTACTATCTTGATACTCAAAATGGTTTGGGCAAAAACAGTGAAACACTCTTGGAGGTATTGTTTTGAGCATTATTACCACATACAAAGATTAGTAGCAAAGATATATATACACATGTAAAATGAACTTGCATTAAAATAAATGAAATCAAATTCCGTTAAAAACAATTAAAACTAAAAGTAAAGAGTTAATTGTGAAATAAAATCAAACTATATTAGGCAAATTAAAAAAAAAGAATTAATTAATAAAATAAAATGAAGTTAAAAAGAAACTTGAAGCACAACTAATGAAATAGAATGGAATAAAGAGTTAGCCTTTGAAAGCAAACTAATAAAAATTCAGAATGCGTGTCCTGAAATCAGAATTAATTTGCAGATTGTTATGTCAATTTAGAATCCAAAAAAATGCAGAATTGTAAATGTTGAATTAAATTGTTACTTTGTGTGAAGTGCATCAATTATCTATACAATGGACTTTGAATTGTTGACTGTTTATGCAAAATGAAATTTCTTGAATTAAATTTTTGCATTATATTAGAGGACAGAAAACTGAAATTAGCCTCTAGTTATTTTTCAACACAAAACTGAAATTGAAATTAGCTTTTAGTTTTTTTTCTAAAAAGGAATTCAGGAGGCTAAACATTTGATGGGCAAAATAATCGTCATGAGGCATTTTGACTGTCAAATAGGGTTAAATATTTTAGTTAACGTCTTGTGTGAAGGGTAAATTTATCATTTAAACGTATTTTTGAAGGGTAATAAAATTTCTAAAACATCATTACTTTACTAGTATCATATTACTAGTATTATTAATATTTTTGATCTTATATAAAACTATATTTTCCAAATTAGAATTTTCAAATTCCAACATTACTTTCACTTAATAAATAAAAAAATATATTAAATTAGTATTATTTCTATTATTTTCTATTGCAAATTTGCAAGTTGCATTGTTTTTTCATAGAAAAAGAAAAGCTCAAGTTTCATTGTTTTTTCATAGAAAAAGAAAAGCTCATTTAACTTAATGATGTTTCCAATTCTATTATTTTTTTTATTTTTTTATTATTACAAATTACAATGAGCATGAATCTACATACCACAAATTCAGTGCTCAATGATCATTGTCCATTGATTACAAATTTACAATTTACATTAACATTCTACTGCTAGTTTGCTAAAAGCCTACATGAACATGAACATCAACCAAATGATTTGAAGTTGGAAGTTCCTAGAAGTTGGAAGGTTGACTCGGGATTCGGGATTTGGGAGTCGGGAGTTTGAAGTTGGTGTAGCTGCATCTAAAGTCTTGGAGACATAACTTTCTAAAGCATTATCACTATTCACAGGTAATTCATGTACGATCTTTTGGCATTTACTGGTTTATCTCATGATTTGAGTAATGTATATAGATTTAGATGTTGAAATTAAAATGGAAGACACATTTTCTTTTGACATTAACAAATTAACAATAAACCTAACAGCTCCATCTATAAATTTTATAAAAAAAATTATACATTCTTTTTGTAATCTAAGGTTTATTTTATGGAAAAATTCTGTGTTAAGACCACAATTTATTATAGTGTTTGTGTGAACGACGTTACCGCACACCGGGCTTCCTCTGCACCTGTTTAGAAGGGGGGTCTGGTCCTTCAAAGCTCGTGAATCGCCCACCATCTATAAAATCCATTACAAGATAAAGATTATATTTTGCCTGAACACATTACAACAAACATTGTGTAATCAGAAATGGCAATTCCTTTTTGAGGGTTAGTTCGATTTTTGGATAATGGAAGATGAGCGCAGTAAAAGAGATGCTTGCACTACCGAAATGGAATTTACAATTAACTAAATTGTAGTAAAAGAACAATATGAGAGACAGGAAATGGCACCTGGAAGGAGTATCTTAGCTGAACAATAAAGGGATGCACAATCTTTGTCAAAATATCTCTTTCAGCTTTTATGTACTCATCCTGTTTCCTTCTCAAAATTTTGTCTTTGCTCATAACTTTCATAGCATAAATCTCTGATGTTCCTTTTCTTTTAACCCGGAACACCTTACCAAATGCACTGTGTCCAACTACCTTGAGCAGCTCAAAATCCTCAAATCCAATGCTTTTAGGCTCTTCTGAGCTTCCCGATGAGAAAAGCAATAATCTGTTGACAGATGCAACTTGAGATCCTTCGTCAATACTCACAGGTTTTTCCAATACATTCCCTTCCACACAGGTGTAAGACCGCCTATTTATGGTTTGAGGATCCTTGAGGCAGGGGATTTCTCGGAAATTCTCTGTTGAATCCACAACAGGACAAATTATATCTGAAAATTCAATCTACTTGTATTCCAATTTCCCACTAGATGAGAATCCAATGGGAGTCTAACAATGGAAGACTTGCACGTGTCAACTTTGGGAACAGTACCAGACGCCACTGCAGAAACCATTGCTACATATACACAACAAAAGAGACTTGAGCAAATGGGAACTAGCAGACACCAATGCAAACTCAGGAATTTGTGTGAAAAGTCTGGTCAATTGCCAGTTCTGTTTTTGGGTATTGACCATCCTTTTCACACGAATTCCTAAGTTTGCATTGGTGTTTGCTAGTTCCCATTTTCTCAAGTCTCTTTTGTTGTGTATATGTAGCAATGGTTTCTGCAGTGGCGTCTGGTACTGTTCCCAAAGTTGACATGTGCAAGTCTTCCATTGTTAGACTCCCATTGGATTCTCAATCCAGTGGGCAATTGGAATACAAGGAGATTGAATTTTCAGATATAATTTGTCCTGCTGTGGATTCAACATAGAATTTACAAGAAATTCCCTGCCTCAAGGATCCTCAAACCATAAATAGCCGATCTTACACCTGTGTGGAAGGGAATGTATTGGAAAAACTTGTGAGTATTGACGAAGGATCTCAAGTTGAATCTGTCAACAAATTATTGCTTTTCTCATCGGGAAGCTCATAAGAGCCTAAAAATATTGGAGTTGAGGATTTTGAGCTGCTCAAGGTAATGGACATGGTGCATTTGGTAAGGTGTTCCAGGTTAAAAGGAAAGGAACATCAGAGATTTATGCTATGAAATTTATGAGCAAAGACAAAATTCTGAGAAGGAAACAGGATGAGTACATTAAAGATGAAAGAGATATTCTGACAAAGATTGTGCATCCCTTTATTGTTCAGCTAAGATACTCCTTCCAGGTGCCATTTCCTGTCTCTCAGATTGTTCTTTTACTACAATTTAGTTAATTGTAAATTCCATTTCGGTAGTGCAAGCATCTCTTTTACTGCGCTCATCTTCCATTATCTAAAAATCGAACAAACCCTCAAAAAGGAATTGCCATTTCTGATTACACAATGTTTGTTGTAATGTGTTCAGACAAAATATAATCTTTATCTTGTAATGGATTTTATAAATGGTGGGCGATTCACGAGCTTTGAAGAATCAGACCCTCCTTCTAAAATGTATCCATAGGTGAGAGGGGCTTTTTATTTTGATATCATTGATTCTGATGTGCCCATGCGTCAATCGCACCCCCAATTGACAACTGTGTATATGGCGATATTTGATATCATTGATTCTGATGTGCCCACTTCCTAGGCGTCAATCGCACCCCCAATTGACAACTGTGTATATGGTGGAGACTGTAATGGGCAAGATTCAGGAAAACAGAGGAGCGTGTAGGGTAAAAGTGGTGCAGAGGAAGCCCTGTATGTAGTTGGCATTCACACAAACACTATAAATAAAACTATACATCCAGACTCCAGTAATGTCTCTCTCTGAAGTTCCCAACTGTTAAGAATAAAACTATCTGAGGCATTTAAACAATATATCTCTAGACTCTGATAACGGTTCTGGAAAAGTATAACGTTGTACCAAGTGAGCATATTCAAGGAAAGAGTGTGATAAAACTGGACATATCCTTTCAATTTCTGAAGCCCGCCCCCACTCTATCATATAATTAGGTTGCTCTAGCCCACGGGGGCTTCACTCAATGAACCACTATCATAACACGTTCGATCGTGGCATATGAAACAATACCCCTAATTTCACTAAATATTGGAAAAATACCTTCCAAAATCATTTTTTTAACCCCCTCCCAATATGCCTTCCCAATTTTAAAAACCCCTATTTTCACTAGATATTGTATGTATCAATTTTTTCATTGACATTTTTTATACCCCTTTATATTTCTTCCTCGTATATTGATATGATACCCCTCTTATGATCTCACATGCATTCTACAATGCACCTTGTGATGTATATTGTGGATGCACATTACTTCAACCACAATGCAATTACTCAACCACATATCATTATGATTTGCAACATCTAATGGTCTAATGAAGAGATAGGAGATCACTTCTTGTATGTCGCTAGAGCCAATGCACATAGTACAACATTAAGATTGCATGTTACAGTTCCCCAATCGCTGACTAAGCTTGTTGTGGGATAGGTATCCAAGCCCCCAGGGCTTGTAACAAGCTCTAGGAGGCTGACTAAACCTCCCAAGGCCTGTAATAGGCATGAGTGGTTGAGTATTCAAGCTCCCAAGGCCTATTGAGGGCCTATAACAGGCCTTGGAGGCTTAGAGACTCCCAAGGCTATTGGTAACAACTGGCTGAGTGCTATTGGTAACAATTGGCTATCAATGACCACTGTCTCTCGACTGGAAACCCACTTCACCACGAAACCCCATGGACTCAAGCATGCCTCAAGACATGATTTCCCTGCGTACTGGTAAGCTCGAGCCTTGCCTCAACCCGATTTCTCATCCGATCGTGATCCTGCCATCTCCATTTGGAGGATATTTGTCAACCCGCCCATATAAAAAAGATCCCAAAGTATTTTTGTATTGTTATATGAAATAAAAAAAACCCTTTGCCTCTTAATATATAAGCAATATAATTTTTGGGTTTTCATGAATATTTAATATCGCAATATGAATGAACGTGGTATTATATTTCCTTCTAGTGAAGCCCCCGTGCTCTAGCCTCTGATAGACCATAATTAAGGTTATCCATTCAATGATCTCTGCTTAAAGGATTCGACGCAGTGATGGAATTTATAAGGTTATCCATTCAATTTACCAGGATGCTCTAGCTTTTGATAGACCATAATTAAGGTTATCCGTTCAATGATCTCTGCTTAAAGGATTCGATGCAGTGATGGAATTTATAAGGTTATCCGTTCAATTTACCAGTGATGGAATTTGTCCGGATTCGACGCAGCTAAACACTATAAATAAAAGAGCAGAATCATTCCAGAATCCAGACAACTGCGTATATGGCCGACTCCCGAGACTATAATGGGAAGGAAAACAAAGGAGCGTGGGACTGTAATGGGCAAGAAAACAGAGGAGTGTGTAGGGTAAAAGTGGTGCAGAGAAAGCCCTGTGTGCGGTAACGCCGTTCACACAAACACTATAAATAAATTGTGGTCTTAACACATAAGTTTTCCAGAAAATAAACCTTAGATTACAAAAATAATGTATAAAAAAGAATTTATAGATGGAGTTGTTAGTTTTATTGTTAATTTGTTAATATCAAAAGAAAACATGTCTTCCATTTTAATTTCAATATCTAAATCTATATACATTACTCAAATCATGAGATAAACCAGTAAATGCCAAAAGATCGTACATGAATTACCTGTGAATAGTGATAATGCTTTCGGAAATTATGTCTCCAAAACTTTAGATGCAGCTCCACCAACTTCAAACTCCCGAGTCTCGAATCCCGAGTCGAGCTTCCAACTTCCAGGAACTTCCAACTTCAAGTCATTTAGTTGATGTTCATGTAGGCTTGTAGCAAACTAGCACTAGAATGTTAATAATAAATTGTAAATTTGTAATCAATGGACAATGATCATTGAGCATTGAAATTTGTACTATGTAGATTCATGCTCTTTTCTTTTTCTATGAAAAAACAATACGACTTGAGCTTTTCTTTTTCTATGAAAAAACAATGCAACTTGCAAATTTGCAATAGAAAAGAATAGAAATAATACTAATTTAATATTTTTATTTATTTATTAAGTGAAAGTATGGTTGGAATTTGGAAAATATAAGATCAAAAATATTACTAATACTAGTAAAATAATGACGTTTTAGAAATTTTATTACCATTCAAAAATACGTTTAAATGATAAATTAATTTTTTTAACCATATTTGACTGTCAAAATGCCTCATGACGGTCATTTTGCCAGTCAAATTCCATCACTGCAGGCTGTTGACGGTGATTTTGCCCGTCAAATTCCATCACTACAGGCTGCATGTATCAAGACGAGTCTTAAAAAAATATACATAAAAAAACAAGACACCAGTCTTAAAAAAATATACAGAAACAAAAAACAAAAAGCATACAAGAAAACATAACATACCTTCCACTGAAGGACACTTTGTGGAAGTAGCCTTACCTACCATAGCTGCACCATTAAGCTCTTGGACGACTGAGAATGAAGGCTAAAATAAAAGGCATACCTAGCTTATGACTTCGATGCCCTGTTTCGTTGCCTTTGGTTTGCATTTAAAGATGTCTACAGGGTAGCCGAGGCGTTTCATCTATCTCCTTGAAGCATGATCATTTTGGCGATGTTTTAAGTCCAACAACTTAATGGACACCAAAAAGGAATAATACAGTCTCAAGGATCTTGAACGTCTTCGGGAAACTCGAGCGTTTCATATGCTTGGTGAATGAACAGTTTCAAACTTTGGTTGTTATCTGCGAATTTTTTTTGCTTTGGGGTTACAGATGATACTGTTGTAATGTTTATTATAGGTCTGCTCATTGGAGGCAGTAATACATGGTTTTTTTTTGTAGTGATACTCAAATTAACCATATCTGTGGAACTTTGCTCCAACTCTAGAAGAGGCCTGGCTCTCTATGTTGGTCACATGATCAGTACACGATGGATAACGTTGTCACATGTTCCATCCTTTCGGGCTTAGTTACCTCCAGTATGTACCTACATGTTCATAGAATTGTGTAGCTGCAGCTTAGGTGGAGCAATTGTTGTTGTGGATGCGTCGTTTCAAGCAAGGTCTCAACTCAATTTTCCTTAAAGGGATTAACGCCAACTTGAGCCTTCATAGTATTTAAAGTTTGTTTCCTAGGGAAAATGCGTACATAGTCTCCAAATGGGATGCAACATGCTTATTTATGGTGGTTAGCACAAATTCTTATAAACTTCAATAAATCTGATTATATCAGATTATACAGTCTATAGGAATAATGAGAAACAATACAAATAGGTTACAATGATAATAAATAACATAAACAACTGCTTCTCTTTTAAGTGCAAACTTCAATCTTCAATCTGCAACTTGTAACCTTTAATCTCCAAACTATTCCAGTCTTCAACAATGGATTCTTGTATTCAGTTGCTGCCAAAATACCTTCATACCTACAATAACCATGGATTCCATATTTTCCATGAAGAGATGCCACGCCCTCTACACCACAAAACCCAAAAAAAATTCTATATTTTTTCACCACCTCCAAAAAATTGTTAAAACCATTTTTTTGGGTATTCTTTCCAAAAATCTATTTTTTTCCTTTTTCGAAAATCTACAACCATAAAACTGAAAATGTTGCTTCAACAATTAGAAAAAGAACTAAATCATTCCAAAAATCCGATTTTTTCCTCCTTTGAAAAGGCTACGTCATGTAACTGAAAAGGTTGCTCCAACAATTATAAAAAGCATTAAATCCTTCCAAAAATATGATTTTGTTGGCTCCTTTGAAAAAGCTATTCCACGTATCTGAAAAGGATGCTCCACAATTAGAAAAACCATTAAATGCTCCATGATGCCGTTGAAAAGTTACCAAGGGAGTGTTGTTCACCTTGTGTTTCCTTGGGGTGGACAAGAACACTTTAAAAAGGTGAGCCCTAGTTATTAATTAATAAAGTGAGAAGTACTTTATGTTTATAAAGTCACTTTATTAAAAGTTAAGTCATGGTTATATCCTAAGTTCATTTTAATGATAATGTCAAGTGAGTGATTAATTAAAAGGGTCATCACTTTATTAAATGACATGAGTGCACTAAATGTTATTTAATATTTATTTATTGGGCATTTATTGAGAGCCCTCAATCTAATCTAATCTAGACCATTGGATGGAAAATAGGAAGTTGCCATGAACAAAAAGGCTTGGGGAAAGCAAACCTAATTATTATTCACATCCAAGAGAGAAATTTTGCAGAGGAAGAAAAGAGAAAAAGAGAGAAGAAACCCTTGAGAATTTTTTGAGAAGCTTGAGTTGGAGACTGAAGAGAAAAATGAAGGGCGCAAATTCCAAGGCATCCGTACAGTAGAAAGTACAGCATTAAAGAGGTCAGTACATGCACGAATTTCGAGGCATGGTGTTTCTGCATTTATTGTAGTCTGTACACTTTATTTTTTGGTATAGAAATCGAGGAGGTCATACAACATTTATTGTTGGCCACACAACACGGAAATCGTGGGCTGTACTGCAAAGAATTTGAGGTCCGTACAACACAGAAAATGAGGAGGTCGTACAACACATAAACTAAGGAGTTATTTTTGGGCACGTTTTTCGATAAATACAACAACATTTAATTCACACATGTGGGGCCGTACTGCTGTTAGAAAAGTTCAGATTTTATGCTGTGATTTTGGGCACACTTTTCGTGATGAAAAGCTGAGATAAGTATTGTTGTTCTGTTTTGTAATTTGTTGAAGAAATAAAATCTCTCTCTCTCTCAATCAGGTTTTCCCTTAGGGGTTTTATCATGGACCAATTTGGTCAAAAATTCTGTGTTAAAAATTTATGTGGTTGGCTGATTTAAATTTCAGAGTTTGAGTTTTTTGGTTGCAAATTAAAATTTCTGAGTTATTTATTTTGGAAAAAGAATTTCATGTGTTTCAAGTAAAGTCATTTTTATGAGAAAAAATGTGCATATTGGGGTTTGGGCATTAAACTATATGCAAAGAAGCTTGAATGCTTGAAACCAGGTGGGGGTTCTAAAAATTTCATGGTATCAAAGCGGTGGTAAAGATCAGAAATTTAAATACTCAGAAATATTTCAGATTTGGAAAAACAGACGGTTTGTGAAAAAGAACTTCTTGAACATTTTATTGAGAAGAACAGGTACGGGTTGCAGTCATGGTGACTAGGCTTTGATTAGAGGACATATTAGATGGGGTTGCAAATTTTAGCCCTTGGAAGGCTAGGATTATGTTGATACTTGAAGAAAATGAACTATGGGAAGTAGTCAATAGTACAACAACAAATCCTGTGACTGTTCCTACCGATGCTATTGATAGGGCAGCCTTCATGAAAAAGGATGTGAAGGAAAGAAGGATCATAGTTGATGCCATGAAGGATCATGTGATCCCACATATTTCAGCGAAGGAACATGCCTTTCAGATGTGGGAAGATTTGAAAAATATTCACCAAAGTTCAAATGAGAACATGAAGATGGCGTTGCGGGAGAAGTTGAAGGGTGTACACATGAGTAAAGGGGAAGAGATGGCGTCCTATCTTACCAGGATTACATAGGTGAGGAATGAGATTGCATATGTTGGGGAGATTGTACAGGGCACTGATATGGTGCATACAACCTGAAATGGCATGACACAACCATGGGGTGTATTTGTGCAGACAGTAGTTGCTCATGAGAACGTGCCTTCTTGGGATCGTCTTTGGGATGATTTCATACAGGAGGAGACACGCAGAGGATACCTACAGGGAATTTCAT
Organism: Larix kaempferi; assembly: GCA_027924585.1. Classification (NCBI taxonomy): domain Eukaryota; kingdom Viridiplantae; phylum Streptophyta; class Pinopsida; order Pinales; family Pinaceae; genus Larix; species Larix kaempferi. The sequence continues at coordinate 33,918,254 of BSBM01000106.1, forward strand.
CACATCACAGGGATGATGAAGAAAATGTGGCATTGGAAGCTAAAGGTAAGAAGAAGAAGTTCAAGAAGGGTCCTAAGAGTGGGGCCAAGCAGCACACAAGTGAGCAAAAGAAAGACTTGATTAAAATCAAGTGTTTTGCTTGTCAGAAGTTTGGACACTATGTTGGACAATGTACGAACAAGAAGAAGAAAGGACAACATACAGAAGCTACAACAGACATGGATGAATTTTCCTCACGTTTTGAGGGAGCGTTTTCTCTCTATGCTAGATGTACAGAGAGCACATATTTCACTATTAGTGATATGGAGGATCAGGTTCGGTGTTCTTTGTTGGTTGGCCATTCTTTGAGTGCCTCCACCATTACTTCTACTTGGTATATTGATAGTGGGTCTTCGAGTCATATGATAGGTGTTCGAGATGTGTTCACCAAGATGATTGAGACAGGCTTAAGTCTCGAGGTAGTGTTGGGTGACGACACAATTGTGAGAGCAGTTGGGAGAGGGACTGTTACTTTTCATAGGGAGTCTATGCAGTCCATGACATTGAGGGATGCCTTGTATGTCCCTGGGCTGAAGAAGAACCTTGTTTCAGTTCCCACTATTGAGGACAGGGGTTTTGGAGTATGTGTCATAGATGGGAAAGTGCATATTTTTCCCAGAGTAGAAAGACCATCTACTTCGTGTGCCATTGGAGTTAGATGTGGGAAATTGTACAAGATTCTCTTCCAGCCTCATCATGCATTGGCCCATACTAGCAGTAACATTGAGATGTGTGAGTTGTGGAATAGGAGGATGGGCCACCTTCATCATTCATATTTGAGATTGTTGAGGGAGATGTATATAGGTTTGCCTCAGTTTAGCACAGAGCAGGGTGGTGTGTGCAGAGAGTGTGCTTTGGGAAAGTACACCAAGACTGATTTTCCAAGCAGTGACACAAGATCAGGTGGGATACTGGACTTGATTCATTCTGACTTCTGTGGACCTATGTCTTCTGCTTCGTTGAAAGGATTTGAGTACTATATTAGTTTCATTGATGACCACTCCAAGAAGACCTGGATCTACTTTTTGAGAAGTAAGCAATCTCAGGAAGTCTTGAAGAGGTTCCAAGAGTTCAAAGCTCTTATGGAGAACCAAATAGGGAGGAATATCCCAACACTTAGGTCAGACAATGGGGGTGAGTATACCTCTGAGGAATTTGATGAGTTTTGTAGACATGAGGGCATCGGGAGGCAGTTGATAGTTCCATATAATTCATAGCATAATGGAGTTGCCGAAAGGAATAACAAAGCTATAGTGGGAGCATCTAGAGCCATGATGCATGATCAGAGTCTTCATTTATTTCTATGGGAAGAGGCCTGTAGTACTATTGTTTATGTGCATAACAGTAGTCCACACCGTGCATTGGGGTGTAAAAATCCCGAGGAGATGTTCACCGGGAAGAGACCTGAGATAGGTCACTTTTGTATATTTGGATTCCTTACATATTCTCATGTCCCTTCTGAGAAGAGGACAAAGTTAGAGCCAATGACAGAGAAAGGAATATTTGTTAGTTATGATGAGACTTCGAAGGATTTTCTCTTATACCTTCCTGCAAAGAGGAAAGTTGTGGTGAGGAGGGAGGTGAATTTGAGGAGGAGATAGACTTTAGGAAGTCTTATGATTCAGAGATGGTGGAGTAGCAGGTTGAGACTCCACAAGTGACACCTTCATAGAGTTCAGCGAGTCAGGATACATGGCCATAGGTTTCTGGAGTGACTGGTTCATAGGTTACATGTTCATCAGTTTTAGGTAATCAGTCTACAAGGACTTCTGGTACAGGGATAGGTTCATGAGTCATAGGTTCACAGGTTTCACCTTCATGTGATTCGGGTGGTACAGGTTCAGGATCACCAGGTACAGGATCCCAGGCCACATGTACTTCTTCAGGGAGACAGTTGTCAGATGAGGAGGTTCAGGAGGAGGGCCTACCATAGGAAGCTACTTCCAAGAAATGTAAGCTAAGTTGGCTTAAGGAGCTTGTGAAGGAAGCTGAGGATTCTGTGGGGCCACCTAGGAGGGAGGTCAAAGAGAGCAGGACACCATAGATATTTTCTATTTATATGGCGATGGTGGCTAGCTTGAGTGAGTCCGAGTCTACTACTTTTGAGGAGGCTACCCCACACCAGGTTTGGAGAGATTCCATGATGGAAGAGTACAATTCCATCATGAATAATGGAGTGTGGGAGATTGTTCCGATACCGGAGGGGAAGTCAGTGGTGACTTCCAAGTGGATTTGTAAAATCAAGCATGTTGCAGATGGCAACATCGAGAAGCACAAAGCTCGGTTTATGGCACAAGGGTTATCACAGGTAGAGGGAGTTGATTACCATGAGACCTTTACACCGGTTGCTAGATTTTCTTCGATCAGAGTAGTGATCTCCATTGTTGCAGAGATGGGTTGGAGGATTCATTAGATGGATGTGAAAACTGCTTTTTGAACGGTTTTCTACAGGAGGAGGTATATCTGGAGCAGCCTCAGGGCTTTGAGATTCATGGGAGAGATTCACATGTGTGCAGGATGAAAAATTCCTTGTATGGTCTAAAGCAAGCCCCTCGGGCTTGGTACTCGAGGATTGATTCTTATTTGCTTTCGATTGGGTTTTATAAGAGTGAGGTTGATCCCAACCTATACTTCATTGTGGTTGGGGGTAATCTGCTCATTCTTTTACTGTATGTTGATGATTTGTTCATTACAGGAGCAAAGCACTTGATTGAAGCATGTAAGAAATATCTTGCTTCATAGTTTGAGATGACTGAACTTGGGATGATACATTAATATTTGGGGATGGAGATTTGACAGGAGGATGGACATGTTTTCCTATGGCAAGGAAAATATGTTGCAGATGTTCTGAAGAGATTTCGGATGGAGGAGTGTAGACCCATGTCCACACCCATGAACACCAACTAGACAAAGCTTCATGCTTCTGAGGGAGAGTTGGTGGATCCTACTTTGTATCATCATCTTATTGGTTCATTGATTTATTTGGTCAACACCAGACCGTATTTGAGTTTTGCGGTAAACACTCTCAGTCAGTTCATAGTGGAGCCTAGGAGAGTGCATTGGATTGCCGCAAAACACATATTGAGATATCTTGCAGGAACAATAGATTATGGTTTGGTCTGATGGATTGGGCTTGGTTGATCTCACAGATTCAGATTAAGAAGGAAGTGTTTCACATCGGAAGAGCACTTTTGGTTGTTGCTTCAGTTTGGGCTCGACAGTTGTATCGTGGTTCAGTCGGAAGCAAAATTCCATTGCATTGATTTCTGCAGAGACTGAGTACATGGAAGCCAGTCAGGCTAGTTGTGAATCTTTGTGGCTTCACAAGTTGACGGTACAATTATTTGGTCAAGAGATGAGACCTACAATTATACATTGTGATAATCAGAGTTGCATTAGGCTCTCTGAGAATCCGATATTTCATGACAGTTCAAAGCATATTGAGATCAGATATCACTTCATCATAGATTATGTTCAGAGAGGAGCTGTAGAGTTGCAGTACATTTCTACAGATGAGTAGTTGGAAGACATTCTCACGAAATCTTTGGGTAGAGGGAAGCATGTTTACTTCAGAGACAAGTTGGGAGTGGTGAAGAACACCTTCCTCGGTAAGAGGGAGTGTTGAAAAGTTACCAAGGGAGTGTTTTTCACCTTGTGTTTCCTTGGGGGTGGACAAGAACACTTTAAAAAGGTGACCCCTAGTCATTAATTAATAAAGTGAGAAGTACTTTATGTTTATAAAGTCACTTTATTAAAAGTTAAGTCATGGTTATATCCTATGTCCATTTTAATGATAAAGTCAAGTGAGTGATTAATTAAAAGGGTCATCACTTTATTAAATGACATGAGTGAACTAAATGTTATTTAATATTTATTTATTGAGCATTTATTGAGAGCCATCAATATAATCTAATCTAGACCATTGGATGGAAAAGAGGAAGTTGCCATGAACAGAAAGGCTCGGCGAAGGAAAACCTAATTATTATTCACATCCAAGAGAGAAATTTTGGAGAGGAAGAAGAGAGAAAAAGAGAGAAGAAACCATTGAGAATTTTATGAGAAGGTTGAGTTGCATACTGAAGTGAAAAATGAAGGGCACAAAATCCAAGGCATCCATACATCAACAAGTACAACATTAAAGAGGTCCGTACATTCATGAATTTTGAGGCAGGGTGTTTATGCATTTATTGCAATCCGTACAATTTATTTTTTGGCACATAAATCAAGGAGGTCGTACAACATTTATTGCTGGTCATACAACACAGAAATCGAGGGTCGTACTGCATAGAATTTGAGGGCCGTACAACACAAAATTTGAGGAGGATGTACAACATTTATTGCTATTTGTACAACACAAAAATCGAGGAGTTATTTATGGGCACATTTTTCGAGAAATACAACAACATTTAATTCACACGTGTGGGGACGTACTGTTGTTAGAAAAGTTCAAATTTCCTGCTATGATTTTGGGAATGATTTTCGAGATGAAAATCTTAGATAAGTAGTGTTGTTCTGTTTTTTAATTTGTTGAAGAAACAAAATCTCTCTCTCTCTCTCAGTCAGGTTTTCCCTTAGGGGTTTTATCCTAGACCAATTTGGTCAAAAATTCTGTGTTACATTTATGTGGTTGGTTGATTTAAATTTCAGAGTTTGAGTTTTTTGGCTGCAAATTAAAATTTCTGAGTTATTTATTTTGGAAAAATAATTTCATGTGTTTCAAGTCAAGTCATTTTTATGAGAAAAATGTGCATATTGGGGTTTGGGCATTAAACTATATGCAGAGAAGCTTGAATGCTTGAAACCGGGTTGGGGTTCTAAAACTTTCATATGCAGTTCAATAACTCCAAAAAATCCACGCCATGTTGGCCTTTTTCTTTTCAAACTTTAAAAATGAACTCCTACACTATTAGCAACAAAAATTAGACCAATTATTTAAAATTTGAATTTTAGCCAAGTATTTTCAACTTAGTTCTCAAAACATTATTCAAACCAAACCAACATCAAAATAAAATATTTTTGGTTGATGCAAGATTTCCAATAACCATAGATGCTCCTGCATCACTTTATTATTGTGGATTTTCTTGAGAATGGCTTGGATTTTTCATATTATTTAACGTAAACTCTCTATGTTCCTCTAATGCTAAGATGACATTAAGCCTCTTGCCGATGAGGCTGCTATCCAACTCCTCAATCTGGAAGGCTAGGCGATAAATTGCAATCTCAAGCTCGACTGGAATGACAACATCTTGTCCATAGACAAGCAAGAAAGGGAATGGTCTTGGAAGTGGTACAATCAACCCATAAGGAACAAGTCAAAGGAAGATGCCACTCCCTAGGATTTTTCCCAATCATTCGCTTGATGATCTTGATAATATTCTTATTTGTTGAATTAGATAAGCCATTCCCATGAGGGTAATAAGGTGAAGAGGTGGAAAAAAATATATTGTACTTCTGGCAAAAACCGAGTATTTCCTTCGAGAAAAAAGCACCCCCATTGTCATTGAGAATCTCAAGTGATAAACTAAAATGGGAAAATATGTTTTCTTGGAGGAATGCTACCACTTGCTCGACTTTGGAATTATTTAAAGGAACATAATCAACCCACAGGGTAAAGTAATCGGTCGAAATAAGGATAAAGATATGTCCAACAGACGAAGGAAGAGATATAGGTTCGATCAAATCTAAACCCCACTTCGAGAAGGGGATAAGACCAAACACCGGATGTAAGGGTAAAGCGATGAGTTTCTGACAACTTGTAGTGTGTTGAAAATGATTGTAATTCCGCACATATTCGAAAGTGTCGTAGAATATAGAATGCCAATAGAACCCATAACACATGATTTTGTGGGTAGTTTCCTTGGAGGCCTAATGTCCACCTAAATGAAACCGAATATGGGATTCATCATGAAACTTATGGAGGACAGTCTGAGATTGATCCTTACTAAGTCATCGATGGAGCATGCCATTTGCATGTCGAAGAAATAGGAAACTGTCAAGAATGACATACTTACTTCTTTCAATCCTTAGTTTCCTTCTCTCATTGGGTTTCATCTCGGAAGGGAAGGTCTACGTATCGAGATAATAGATAATATCGTCATACCATGAAAGAGTGTACACATTGTAATCCATCTCAACATATTCAATGACAAATACCGAGAACAAGGACTTGTAGTCCTCCTCAATGTCCGGGAAATCGAGCTCAAGGTGATCGACTAGAAGAAGAGCTAAGTCATGACCTTTAACAGTATTGGAAATAGTAAACTCAAGGTCAAAATTATAGATCTTTGCAAACTAGTTAGATAGATTTCCCTACATGTAGGTTTGGGACAAAAGGTACTCGATGGTTTGGAGAGGGACTTTAAAAATCAAATGCCTTCCGAGAACATAGTGATGAATCTTCCTTAGGGTGACAACTAGGGCCAATGCATGTTTTTCAATCAAAGGGAATTTGACCTCATCCTCAGACAATATTTGACTCATAAAAGAAATGGTCTTCTCATGACCATTGAAGTCAAGATGGATAAGGATGGCGGAAATAGCATGTTCAGTCGTATTAGTATAAATCTGGAAATCACGATCGAAGTTAGTCTTCGATAAAACGGGGGTAGAGACAATGGCGTTTTTAATAGCCTCGAATGTGGATTGAGCTTCATCATTCCAGTTGAACACCATATCATTTCACAACAACACATGAATAGTCTTGATTATTTGAGCGAAATTAGGCACAAACCATCGTACGAAATTGGTTTTACCCATGAATGATTTGAAAACTTTCTTGGATGTAGAAGGGGGGAGGTTTTGGATAGCATATATCCTCTTGGGATCAATCCTCACACCCTACTCAAAGACAATGTGCCCTAATAACTTCCCCTCAGTAGCGCCAAATATAAACTTGTTGGGGTTCAATAAAACACTGAATTTCCTGCATCTAAGGAATACCTAAGGAATATGGTCGAAATAACCATCCCTATTCTTGGAATGGACCTTCAAGTCATCAAGAAATATCTATATGATAACCCCTATCAAGTCATCAGAAGCTATATGCATCACCCTTTGAAAAGTGGTATTGGCATTAATCAAGCCGAAAGGCATACGGTGGTAAGAAAATCTACCCCATCATGTGGTAAAGGTAATATTGTAGCGATCCTTAGGGTTTATCTTAATATGGTTATATCCTGGAAATCCATTTAGGAAGGACATCATTTTGAAACTGACAATTTGTTGCAAGACAGTGTCCTTGAATGGTATGGGAAAATTATCCTTGACGCTAAACTTATTGAGGTCCTTAAAATCAATAGAAAGGTGAATGTCGCCATTATTTTTTCGGACTAGAACAAGATTGGTGACCCATTTAGAATAGCATACTGGAAATATTATGTTGGTCTCAAGCATTTTATTGAGCTCTTTTTGGATGACAACATCAAGCTTCAAATTTACTTGGCATTGATTTTGTCGTACAATAGTAGCTCCCTCTTCTAAAGGAATGGAATGTTGGATAATGACCAGATTAAAACCTCTAAGTTCTTTATATGACCCTGCAAACATATCGTTGAATTCTAGGAAAAGGGTGAGAAATTTCTATTTCCCCTCTTGGGTGAACTGGGCTCCTTCATACAAGAATTTTGGCTCTTCTTTAGAACCAATGTTCATGAGAATGATAGGGCCAATGTTACGCTTGGGAGGTTCAAGATTTAAACTTGGATTCTTAGGAATGCAATATGATGAAACCATACTCTTAAGTGGAACCAAATATTTAGGATAGGAATTATTCCTTATATTAATAATACTAGGAGGAGGAGGCATTTCATCTCCCTAATCAGTCATAAAAGAGAAAATAACTTCATCATCCTCAAAAATTTTCCATGACTCATCATTATCTAGCACAAAGAGGCAAGAAGGGCTGGAAGCGAACATGGATAGATTTTCAACCGCCATATTCAACTCACGACGGATATTATCAGGTTAAGCGAAAGGAATCCCTCCATGAGGGGATCAATGAATTGAATGTACCTTCGGAAAAAGATGGCCAATAAATATTCTTGATCGTGTTAATGACCAACTCAAGGTCTCCAAAAACATGTAAATGATGGCATTCTAACTCAGAGGATTTTTGGAGACCTAAGGAAAGGGATTCAAATTCCGTGACATTATTTGTGCATTGAAAGTTTAGGTGGAAAGCGAACTGATAAGGTTTTCCAGAAGGGGAAAGGAAGATGACACTAACACCTTTCCTTCACTGGAATAGGGTCCTTCAAACTGCATATTCTAGGCTTGATCATCTTTAATTTATGGCTGGGAAAATGCATCTTGCTTTTCCTGTGTAAAGATAGAGTAAGTGCCAATATCGATCTCCAGACTGGGAAATTTTTTAATATAGGGTATAGTCCAGGGATCTCTCATAATGGTTAGGTTCCTCCTACCATTGTGTACAAGGATATGGGTTCCATCGAGGCTAAGATAACCCTCGTTTAACTATTTCCATTCATGCCTTAAGATCATGGAAAATTGGCAATCTCCATATCGACGACTAGAAAATTGCAAGTAGTTTTAACATTAGTATGAACAAACATGGTTAAGGTGAGGTCTTTAATCTGACCAATAGTGGGTTGGGATTTTCTTGTTAAACATAAGCACACTCCTGGATTCACTCGTGCAAGTTAGGTCGAGCTACTCCATGATCACTTTGGGCATGATATTAGGACAAGATCCCCCATTTATAAGACATGAATGAGAAATCCTACCCATGATTTTCATCGAGGCATGAAAGGATGTATATTTAGGTTTGGGTCTTTCCATAGCCTATGCATGGAATTTCCTTCCATATTGATCATCTAAATCGACAATATTGGTAGTGTATTGAATGGTCGTTGCAGGAGAAATCATGGATGCAGAAGGGGTAGCAAGAGCTCTATTCAAGTTCTACTATTGCTCGAGCGCTCTTAGGACGTCTAAGAAGACGATGTTGTCCTTTAAGGAGACTAAATCGATAGCCACATTATAAGGCACATAAATTTTGAGAGAGGTGGGAATATATTGGGATGCAACACTAGAATGATTGGCTTGATTGTTCAGTGAAGGTATCGACTCAAATTAGAATTCTACTTATTTTTCAATGCATTAGGATCAGACAAAGATTTTGGTCTAAACTGAGATTGAGATCGGGTTACAACAGCATAAAATTCGTTGATGGGTTATTATTTGATCATGTATACCATAGGCATACCCTTTTTCCCATTGGCTCGTTCTTTATCAAAGAGGAAAATCTTGCAAGTCAAAGGGTTACGAGGTTCATCACAGAAATTACACCAATGGTGCATGGAAGATTCGACAACTTGCATTATCCCACATCGGATGAGAATGCGGGGTTGCTAAGAAAAACTTGGTTAAGGCTCCATGGTAAGCCTATGATAAAATGAAATAATTTAAATATGCATTTCCTGCATCATTTGCAACATAACAAACCTACCGTTTTTGGAATCACACTGGTCCAAGTGCAATCCTTTTCTTTGGTTCTGCTCTTCAAATTCAATGCACATCTGTAGAGAGGAACCAAAACAACTTGCATTCCTCTCTTCTAATCTATGTCGATAAGGAGGAGGGAGACGATTATAGTACTAAAAAAGGGTGCCTTTTTGGGATGTTCAAATAATTTTGAGAATCTTATTGTACAGTTTCATGAACCTGAGGTTGAAGGACTTGATGGTTTCATTTTATTTATAAGATAAGCAAATAAAAATCCTCAGGTATTCACTTGAGTCCTCGACGCTCCCAAATGTGGATTTATACCAGTACATGAGCTCATGCTAGGTGGTAAATATTTTTTCGATTAATTAAAAAAACTCAATGGCAACAGCCCCTTCTAAGGAATTGATGTCAAATAGGCGCATGCAAGTATCATTGTCATGTGCACCAACATTTACACATGCATTAGAGAAGGAAAATAATGCCCGTTCACAGACATCATGTTGTTTCTTGAGAACTTAGGAAGATGATCTTTGAATTTCGGTAAAGGAAGTGGCCTAGGATAGATTTAGTGGGGACAATATGCACCATGGCATAGCATCACTATTGACCTTGTACTGAAAAATGCATAGCTTTTTAATTACTCTATGAGGGTTTGCAAGGTTAGAAACATGATTATGCTTACTAAACATGCTTCCTAAAATTGAGGATCATGCCACAGTGGCGCTAGTGCCAGAGTTACCACTACCAGAAGAAGCCATGGTTATGGAAGGAAAATATGGACAAAGGTCGAGGATTCATATAGCAGATTGAGTTATGTGTTTCTGAAGCTGCCCAAGGAATTATATCCTGCTTCAGATGGTTGTAAAAGGTTTAAAATCAGGAGACTCACCTTGGATTCTATGGGTTTTTCAGGGAGACAAGGACATACACCAAGGTAAAAGGAAAATGATGAATCAAAGGTCCCCAATATGGTCACCAAAACATGTTGATGCTCTAAATGATTTGGGAAAAATCAATGAAAAATACCCTTGGAGGGATAGGCGAGGGGAAGATGGAGATGGAAACCCAAGTATTATTTAGATCCCTCAGATTATTATCACCTACAAATGTTAGTAGCAAACATATATACAAAGTTAAAATGAACTTGCATTAAAATAAATGAAATTGAATTAAGTTAAAAGCAATTAAAGCTAAAAGTAAAGCATTAGTTGCGAAATAAAATTAAACTATGTTACGAAAATAAAAATAAAAATTAATTAGTCAATTCCTGCTAGCTCTTTTGGTTAATGTGTGGGTCTCGTCAGCAAGGCGACTCGAGTTCAATTCACCTTAGGGGTGAACTAGTTGGGAGGAGACATCCCAAAAATCCAACCAGGTTGGTGGTTGGTGTCATCCAGGTCGGATACGATTTCCGGGTGATTTTGATGGAATAGATACCCCTGGGTCATAATTTCTCAGACCAAAGGCCAATCCCGCCAAGTGAGGGAGTTTTGAGAAAACAAAAAAATTAATAAAATAAAATGAAGTTAAAAAAAAACATTAGCCACAACTAATGAAATAGAATGGAATAAAGCACTATCCTTTGAAAATAAACTAATAAAAGTTCAAAATGCATAATTGATCATTAGATAATTAATCCGAATTTTAAATGGGCATTATTATGCCCTGAAAACTAGAATTAATTTGCAAATTGTTATTTCAATTTAGTAAAAAAAAAAAATTATAAATGCTGAGTTAAATTGTTACGTTATGTGCAGTGCATTAATTATTTGTACAATTTCGCTATGTGAAGTAATGGACTTTGAATTGTGAGTGTTTATGCAAAATGTTTTTTTTTTTTAAATTAAATTTCTACATTATATTATAGAGGACTTAAAACTGATACTAGCGCCTAGTTTACTTTTGCAAAAAAGAAGTTAGGAGGCTAAATGGATGCGATGTAAAGTTATGGCAAAAATTGATAGTCCACTTATTTATAATTTATTGAAGAGAACATAAAGTATAAATTACACCAAATTTGAATGATAAAAACAAAGATCAAGGACGCAAGTATGCTGAGAAAAGTTTTTTCTGACAGTTTTGGACCCATTTTTGGACCCCTGAGAATATGAGGTTTGCAATACCTTATGCCTCTCTCAACTACAAGGTTCAACCAGGTGAAACCGAGACATTATGAGTGCTTCATTATCAAATTGTCTTGAAGGTAACCTACATGAATGAAGACATCAATCTTAAAAATATATATCTATACAAAAGAAAATGAAAAAAATGCAAGAAAACATAACATACCTTCAACGGAAGGACACTCTGCCTTCACCTTAAAAATATATATCTATACAAAAGAAAATGAAAAAAATGCAATAACACATAACGTACCTCCAACAGAAGGACACTCTGCCTTCACCCTAATGGATGGACCTGGAAGTAGCCTTACCTACCATCGCTGCATCGTTAGGATTTTGGACGACTAAGAATAAGGGCGAAAATAAAAAGGCTATGGAAATTAGTGATACCTACTCCTTACTTTCGATACCCTATTCTGTGGCATTCGCCTTGCATTTAAAGATGTTCGTAGGGTAGCTGAGGTGTTTCATCTATCTCTTTGAAGCTTGAGCTTTTTTCGCGACTTTTTATGACCAACAACATAATGGACTTAGAAGAGGAATAATATAGCCTTGGGCATATGCTTGGTGGATGAACAGTTTCGGACTTTGGTTGTCATCTATGAAATTTTTTTGCTTTGGGGTTACGGATGATTGTAATGTTGATTATAGGTATGCTGATTGAACGCAGGAATAGTACGTGGGTTTTTTTTGCTTCATTTTGTTTGAACATATCATGGACAACTATAGATCTCGGTTGCAGCTGTTGAACATGAAAGAGGCTTTCCCCTTCGTTGTCGGCATAATAATAAAAACTTGGAAGTTGTAATGTTGCATGTTGTTTCAGGATTTCCTTGTGCACAGATCCATGTCGAAGCATGGACTTGTAAGCGAATGTTGGATACTTACTACATGAAATTTATTTCCAAAACCTGCACTAAGGATTCCAAAAGAGAGCAACAATAGACCTTTATGCTTCGCTCGTTGATGCATTTCCCTTGAACAACAGCACGCACAGTCTCTGCTTGAAAATTATCTGGGACTTCAACATTGCTCAAATTATAATAGTATTTGTGTAACTTTTTTCCAACTCTAGAAGGGGCTTGGATCTCAATGTCGGTTTGCATGAACAGTAAAAGATGGATAACATTGTCAAATATTCCATCCTTTTGGGTCTTACTTACCTCTACTACTTTTTCATAGAATTGTGTAGTTGCAGCTAAGGCGGAGCCATTCTTGTTGTGGACACGTTGTTTCAAGCAAGGTCTCAGCTCAATTTTCCTTAACGGGATTAAATCCGACTTGAGCCTTCATAATATTTAAAGTTCATTTCCTGGCGAAAATGCTTACACGGTCTCCAAATGGGATGCAATAGGATTTCGGATGAACAAAACTTGACCTGAACAAGCAGGATCCTTCACCAAGTGTAGTTTTCAGTTCGCAACTCCTTCCTAAAACCAAATAACAGTCTAGAGCTTAAACTTTTAGCGCAATTAATAAATTCTACAATCGATACCACGAAACCGTGATATGCAACAATAGAAGCTTACAAATGGTTCCTCAAAAACCCACAACTGTGAGTGTTCGTTGCTCATCCAACCTCTTCATACTCATGCCACTGGTGTACTCGATCCCTTGTCAATTTTCGATTGTCAATACATGCACGCATCGTTTATGTCATTTAGTGGTGCGCCATACTAGGGTTGAGTCGGGAGGGATAGCGTTGTCACGAGTTTTGGGAATAGACCAACGCCCTGTTTCGCTATGGAGCTCATGGAAGTTTGTTCTAATATTGGCTATATTCATTTTCTTTTTTGAACTAGTTACTATCATATTGAAGAGTAGTATCGAACCCCTATTAATTAGTTTGTGAAATAAAAGAATACATAAAGGTAAGTTTCAATGTTAAAGTGAAAAGGATTATAAATATGATTATAAATCTTAATTTTAAAAGTATTAAAGGTTATATTATTAAGTTACATTAATCAATCTTTAAAAAAAAATATTATAATGGTTATATTATTGTCATGAAAGTTAGGTCGAGCTGCTCCATGATCACTTTGGGCATGATATCGGGACAAGAGCCTTTGTCTATAAGACATGAATGAGAAATCCTACCCATGATTTTCATCGAGGCATAAAAGGTTGTGTATTTAGGTTCGGGTGTCTTTATAGCCTTCGCATGGACTTGCTTTCCAAATTGATCATCTAAATCGACCATATCGGTATTGTATTGAATTGTCATTTTGGGAGAAGTCATGGATGCAGAAGGGTTAGCAAGAGCTATATTCAAGTTCTACTATTTCTTGGGCGTTCTCAGGATGTCTAAGAAGTTGATGGTGTCCTTTACGGAGGCTAAATCGGTGGGTACAGTGTAAGGAACATAGCTTCTGAGAAAGGTAGGCGTAGAATGGGATGCGACGCTAGAATGATTGGCTTGATTGTTCAGTGGTGGTCTCGACTCAGATTATAATTCACCTTATTTGCCGATGCATTAGGATCGGATAAATATTTTGGTCTAAACAGAGATTGAGACCAGGTTACAACAACATAAACTTCATCGATGGGTTCTTCTTCAATCATGGATACCATAGGCATAGCCTTTTTCCCTTTGGCTCGTTCTTTAGCTAAGAGGAAAAGCTTGTAAGACAAAGGGTTATGGGTTGAAACTTCATGGTAATCCTATGCTCAAACGAAATCATCTGATTATGCATTTCCTGCATCATTTGCAACATGGAAGACATATCTTTTTGGGAATTACACTGGTCCGAGTGCAACCCTGTTCTTTGGTTCTGCTCTTCAAATGTGATGCATGTCTATAGAGCGGAACCAAAACAATTTGCATTCCTCTCATATAATTGATGTCGATAAGGAGGAAGACTATTATAGTACTGAACAAGGGCAAATTGTTGGGATGGTCAAATAATTTCAGGAATCTTATTGTACAGTTTCATGAACCTAAGTTTGAAGGTGTTTATCGTTTTGTTTTCTTTAAAAGATAACTAATTAAAATTCCTTAAGTATTCACCTGATTTCTAGACACTCTCAATTGTGTACTTAAACCAATACATGAGCTCATGCTAGGTTGTAGATATTTTTTCGAGTAATTCAAAAAACTCAACATCATCCCTCCCTTCTAATGAATTGACAAATAGGTGCATGCAATTATCATTATCATGTGCACCAATATTTGCACATGCATTAGAGAAGGAATATAGTGCTCGTTCACGGACATCATGTTGTTTCCTGAGAACTTAGGAAGATGATATTTGAATTTCGGTAAAGGAGGTGGCCAGGGCTAGATTTAGTGGGGACAATATGCACCATGGCATGGCATCAGTATAGACCTTGTACTAAAAAATGTGTAACTTTTTAATGATTTTCTGAGGGTTTGCAGGGTTAGCAACAAGATTATGCGTATTAAGCATGCTTCCTAAAATTGAGGATCATGCCGCAGTGGTGCTAGTTCCAAAGCCAACCCTACCATAAGAAGCCATGGTTATGGAAGGCAGAGATGGACAAAGGTCGAGGATTCACATAGTAGATTGAGTTATTTGTTTCCGAAGTTGCTCAAGGAATTCTCTCCTGCTTTGGATGGTTGTAAGAGGTTCAAACTTAAGAGACTCACCTTGGATTTTACGGGATTTTCGGGGAGACAAGGACATAAACCAAGGTAAAAAGGAAAATGATGACTCAAAAGGTACCCAATATAGTTGCCAAAATATGTTAATGCTCAAAATGATTTGGACAAAAACAATGAAAAACACCCTTGAAAGACTAAGCAAAGGGAAAATAGAGATGAAAACCCGAGTATTATTTAGATCCCTCATATTATTATCCCCTACAAAGATTAGTAGCAAACATATATACAAATGTAAAATGAACTTGTATTGAAATATACGAAATCGAATTAAGTCAAAACAATTAAAAGTAAAAGTAAAGCGTTAGTTGCGAAATAAAGTCAAACTATGTTATGAATACAAATAAAACTAATTAATAAAATAAAATGAAGTTAAAAAGAAACATTAGCCACAACTAATGACATCGAATGGAATAAAGCGTTAGCCTTTGAAAGAAAACTAATCAAAGTTTAGAATGCACAATTGATCGTTAGATAATTAATCCAAATTTTAAATACGCATTATTATGTCCTGAAAATCAGAATTAATTTACAAATAGTTATTTCAATTTAGTAAAAAAAATAGAATTGTAAATGTTAAATTAAATTGTTACTTTATGTGCAATGCATTAATTATTTGTACAATTTCGCTATGTGAAGTAATGGACTCTGAATTGTGAGTGTTTATGCAAAATGAAATTTCTACATTATATCATAGAGTACAGAAAATTGAAACTAGCGCCTACTTTACTTTTGCAAAAAGGAAGTTAGCAGTTTAAACACCTACAATGTAAAGTTATGACAAAAATTGATCACATTATATATATATATACACACAGTTCTCTTATTTATAGTTTATTGAAAAAAACATAAAGTAGAAAATACACAAAATTGTAATGATAAAAACAAAGGTCAAGGACGTAAGTATGTCCATAAAAGTTTTTTTATTAGAAAAATTAGAATTTTGATGGTCATTAGTAGAATGGTCATGACTAGTTTTGGACCTTGAGAATAGGAGGTTTCCGAGACCCTATGTCGCTATCAACTACAGGGTTCCACCGAGTGAAACCTAGATAACATGAGTGCTTCATGCTCAGATTGTTTTGAAGGTAACCTGCACACACACACACACACACACAACGCTTCACGCTCAGATTTTCTTGAAGGTAACCTGCATGCATGAAGACATCAATATATATATATATATATATATATATATATATATATATATATATAAAGCAAAAAGAATGCAAGAAAACATAATGTACCTCCACCGGAAGGACACTCTACCTTCACCCTAATGGATGGACCTAGAAGTAGCCTTACCTGCCATTGCTGCACCATTAGGCTCTTGGATGACTAAGAACGAGGATGAAAAGAAAAAGACTATGAAAACTATTGATACATACTTCTTACCTTCGATACCCTATTTCAACACACTCACCTTGCATTTAAAAATGTTTGCAAGGTAGCTGAGACGTTTCATATATCTCCTTGAAGCTTGAGTGTTTTGGCAACATTTGATGTCCAACAACATAATGGACATCAAAGAGGAATAATATAGCCTTGGGGAGCTTGAACATCTTCGAAAAACTCGAAAGTTTCATATGCTTGGTGGATGAACAATTTTGGACTTTGGTTGTCATCTATGGATTTTTTTTGCTTTGGGGTTACAGATGATATTGTTGATGTTGATTATAGGTCTGTTGATTGGAGGTAAGAACAATACATGGGTTTTTTTTCCCTTCATTTTGTTTGAACATATCACAGACAACTATAGATCTCAGTCAGGGCTGTTGATCATGAAAGAGGCTTTCCCCTTCATTGTCGATGTAATAATAAAAACTTGGACGTTGTAATGTTGCATGTTGTTTCAAGATTTCCTTGTGCACATATATGTGCCAAAACTTGGACTTGCAAGCATATCTAGGATACTTGCTAACTGAAATTTCTTTCCAAAACTTTTTTCCAAAACCTGCACTAAGGATTCTGAAAGAGAGCGACAATAGACCTTTATGCTTCGCTCGTTGATGCGTTTCCGCTGAACAACAAATGTGAAGTCTCTGCTTGAAAATTATGAGAGAGACTTCAACATTGCTCAAAATAATCGTATTTGTGTAAATTTGTTCCAACTCTAGAAGGGGCTTAGCTCTCAATGTCGATCGCATGCCAGTACAAGATGGAGAATGTTGTCACATGTTCCATCCTTTTAGGCCTCAGTGACCTCCACTATTTCTTTCATAGAATTATGTACTTGAAGCTGAGGTGGAGCCATTGTTGTTGTGGACACGTCATTTCAAGCAAGGTATCAACTCAATTTTCCTTAACAAGATTAAATCTAACTTGAGCCTTCATAATATTTAAAGTTCATTTCCCGGTGAAAATGCTTACATAGTCTCCCAATGGGATGCAACATGCTTACATAGTCTTGAATTAAATTTTTACATTATATTATAGAGTACAGAAAATTGAAACTAGCGCCTACTTTACTTTTGCAAAAAGGAAGTTAGGAGTTTAAACACCTACAATGTAAAGTTATGACAAAAATTGATCACATTATATACACATATATATATACTTATACTGTTCTCTTATTTATAGTTTATTGAAAAAAACATAAAGTAGAAAATACACAAAATTGTAGTTTATTGAAAAAAACATAAAGTAGAAAATACACAAAATTGTAATGATAAAAACAAAGGTCATGGACTTAAGTATGTCTATAAAAGTTTTTTTATTAGAAAAATTAGAATTTTGACTGTCATTAGTACAATGGTCATGACTAGTTTTGGACCCCTGAGAATAGGAGGTTTCCGAGACCCTATGTTGCTCTCAACTACAGGGTTCAACCAAGTGAAACCTAGATAGCGTGAGTGCTTCATGCTCAGATTGTTTTGAAGGTAACCTGCACACACACACACAACGCTTCACGCTCAGATTTTCTTGAAGGTAACCTGCATGCACACACACACACACACACACATATATAATAAAGCAAAAAGAATGCAAGAAAACATAATGTACCTCCACCGGAAGGACACTCTACCTTCACCCTAATGGATGGACCTAGAAGTAGCCTTACCTTCCATTGCTACACCATTAGGCTCTTAGACAACTAAGAACGAGGGTGAAAAGAAAAAGACTATGAAAACTAGTGATACATACTTCTTACCTTCGATACCCTATTTCATCACACTCGCCTTGCATTTAAAAATGTTTGCAAGGTAGCTGAGACGTTTCATCTATCTCCTTGAAGCTTGAGTGTTTTGGCAACATTTGATGTCCAACAACATAGTGGGCAT
The DNA here is from genome assembly GCA_027924585.1 of Larix kaempferi. Taxonomy (NCBI): domain Eukaryota; kingdom Viridiplantae; phylum Streptophyta; class Pinopsida; order Pinales; family Pinaceae; genus Larix; species Larix kaempferi. The sequence goes on from BSBM01000106.1 coordinate 33,936,781, forward strand.
CAAAAAGGAATAATATAGCCTTGGGGAGCTTGAACGTCTTCGAAAAACTCGAAAGTTTCATATGCTTGGTGGATGAACAATTTTGGACTTTGGTTTTCATCTATGGATTTTTTTTGCTTTGGGGTTACAGATGATATTGTTGATGTTGATTATAGGTCTGTTGATTGGAGGTAAGAACAATACATGGGTTTTTTTTTCCTTCATTTTGTTTGAACATATCACAGACAACTATAGATCTCAGTCAAGGTTGTTGATCATGAAAGAGGCTTTCCCCTTCATTGTCGATGTAATAATAAAATCTTGGACGTTGTAATGTTGCATGTTGTTTCAAGATTTCCTTGTGCACATATATGTGCCAAAACTTGGACTTGCAAGCATATCTAGGATACTTGCTAACTGAAATTTCTTTCCAAAATTTCTTTCCAAAACCTGCACTAAGGATTCTAAAAGAGAGCGACAATAGACCTTTATGCTTCGCTCGTTGATGTATTTCCACTGAACAACAAATGTGAAGTCTCTGCTTGAAAATTATGAGAGAGACTTCAACATTGCTCAAATTAATCGTATTTGTGTAAATTTGTTCCAACTCTAGAAGGGGCTTAGCTCTCAATGTCGATCGCATGCTAGTACAAGATGGATAATGTTGTCATGTGTTCCATCCTTTCGGGCCTCAGTTACCTCCACTATTTCTTTTATAGAATTATGTACTTGAAGCTAAGG